>JAPDOI010002019.1:0-105879 GCA_029168955.1 Aplectana chamaeleonis
CCAAAGCGCGTCGGCGACGGGAAATCGCGTCGAAAACCCCGGTTTCGCTCGGAGTGGTCTTTTGGACATCCTGAAAAAACCATTGGATTGCCCTCGATGAGGAGATTCCGACTGTATGTTCAGAGTTGAGAAAAAGTCGAGTCTTAACCTAGTTATGGCCTATTTCCCCTAAAAGGAGTCAAAATCTTTGTGAGTGGATTTACTTTCCGAATCTGAAAATACTAATCGATTCCTCTCGTCGATCTGATTTCAAAATAACTTTCAAGTTCAGAAAAATGTTGCTTCTTGACATGGTTATGGCATATTTCGCCCACCCACAGAGTAAGAATGCTCTATCAACGGAAAAACTTGAACGTGAGCATCACCAGTATAGTTGTGTCGTAACTCTGACTTCAAATTTTCTCTGTACCTGGAAAAGTGTGAGACTGACTCTTAATCTTTCTTAATTTTATATGAACTCGGTTTTGGCTATGGTCTCCCTTCAATTTCTCAGTTTCTCCGCGCTCTCCACGCTATGGCTCCCTCTCTCTCCTGACGCACTCCTCGCTGCCTGTACTGCCTCGCTCGAAGACAGTCCCCAAAACCGAATAGGAATTCGACGAGCGGAGACGGAGTGGAGAGTGAGTATTATGAAAGCTTAGTATCTACAAAGAAAGACCAAAGGTCGAAATGGGAGAAGAGTAAACATCATGGGTGTTCTCTGAGATATTTATATAGCGAGACGGAGACGCTGGTCGACCCAGAAGAAAGTAGTTATCTGAACAGGTGGTCCGTTTTGAATCACCAATCAAGAGAGAATCAGAACAGGAGTTAGCGTTATGGGTGGTTTGTCCCTGGTTTTACCTGGTTTACTGAATCCTATCCCTCACACTATGGTGAGTAATTCAGTGGTTATAGACCACCCAGCCAGCACTTGCGCGGTCGCGGCTTGCCTCACAGCGTCAATTCGTTTCCCACTCATCATTGGGCACTCTTCCAGGAATGCGGATGTAAAATCATGTCATAAAAAAAGTATCGCATCCTCGTTTAATGAGAAAAATTCATTTTTCACCCTGGTTCGAAAAATCCTCCGTATTAGCTCAATTTAAAAGAAAGTAACCAACGAGTGCCATTCAAGAAATTCTCTGTTGTCGGTCAATGATTCCGCGGCTTATAGACCACGCAGCCAGCGCGCGCGGGCCCGCGGCATATACTGCATTTATTCGTTTCCCTGCGCAGAGTGGCGACTCATCATTGAGCACTCTCCGGCAATCATTCAGTACCAGGAAAATATTGAATCCACATTTATTAGCAAAAACACATTTTTACGAGGTGGGTTCAATACTTCAACTTAAGTACAAAACTATCTACAATTAAGAAAACAACAATTGGACTGGGTTTCCAACCAATTAACAAAAGTTACCCTTTCCAATCAGACGCTTGGTTTTCACAGCCAGCCGCTCCCTGAAGCTAATCAAGATCATTCAACCCGCGGATGTTCTTGTGCAGACGACGTGCTCTGCTGTTGAGCGAGTCCTTCGCTCTCTTCCACATCTGCTCTCGGAGGTGGGCGGGTACGTCGAGAAAAACTTATACAAGCACTAAAAAGGCTCTAAGAGGTTGTTGTGAAATCCACACAAAAATTTTCAATCTCACATTCTGCGTGGTGCACTTTATCCATGGACTGCACGCGGTCATCGAGTGCTTTAATCCAGCGATCCGTTTGATCTTCGTGGTTCATTTCTTCGAGATTTTCTTACAAACTTTTAGCGGATTTTGTTATGTCTGTTGAAGTATTTTTTCTACCTTGGTACAATTGTGATTTTTGCTAATAAAACATTAGTTCAATACTTTGCTAATTTACTGAATGATGGCCGAAAGGGTGCACAAAGATGAGTCACACCCTTCGCCTGGAAAACGAATAAATGCCGTTTGATTGGAATGAGTAACTTTTATTAATTGGTTTGAAACCTGTGTTCAATTGTTGTTTCCTTAATTGTGGGCTGTTTTGCAATTTCTGTTGAAGTATTTTACTCACCTCATCAAAATGTGTTTTTGCTAATAAATGTAGATTCAATATTTTCCTCAATTACTTAATGATTCCCGGAAGATTTATCAATGATGGAGTCCACACCCTTCGCCTGAGAAACGAATAAATGCTGTGCTTGCCGCGGCCGCGCCGCTGGCTGGGTGGTCTGTAGCCGCGGAACCACTGACCGACAACAAGAGAATTTTAGAATGGCACTGTTGGTTATTTCTTTTAAATTGAGCTAATACGGAGGATTTTTCTCAACTAGGTGAAAATGCATTTTCTCATTAAACGAGGATGCGATACTTTTCTTTTATGACATGATTTTACATCCGCATTCCCGGAAGAGTGCTCAATGATGAGTGGGAAACGAATCAATACTGTGCGCACCGCGATTACTTATGCTGGCTGAAACGGTCTATAGCCACTGAGGTACTCACCGTAGTGTGAGAATAGAGTTTAGTAAACCAGGGACTTAAACCACCCCGCCAACACTACCTCCTGTTCCGATTCTCTCTTGATGCTGATTCAAAACGGACCACCTGTTTAGATAACTACTTTCTTTTCTGAGTCGATAACGTTCCGTCTCTTATATAAATATCTCAGAGAACACCCATGATGTTTACTCCTCTCCCATTTCGACCTTTGATCTTTCAGATACCGGGCTTTCATAATACTGACTCTCCACTCAAAATCTCCGCTCCTCGAATTCTATTCGGTTTTGAGGACTTGTCTTCGAGCGAGGCAGTACAGGCAGCGAGGAGTGCGTCAGAGAGAGAGGAGCCATAGCGTGGAGAGCGCGGAGAACCGAGAAGGTGAAGGGAGACCATAGCCAAAACCGAGTTCATATAAAACTAAGAAAGATTAAGAGTCAAATACCGCACTTTCCCGGGTACAGAAAGCTTTGAAGTCAGAATTACGACACAACTTCTGCTGGTGATGCTCACGTTCAAGTTTCGCCGTTGATAGAGCATTCCACTACTCTTTGGGTGGGCGAAATATGCCATAACTATGTCAAGAAGTAGCATTTTTCCTGAACTGGAAAAGATTTTGAAATCAGGACGACGAGAAAGCGATTAGTGTTTTCCGGATTTAAAGGTAACCACTCACAAGAATTTTGACTCCTTTTAGGAAAATAGGCCATAACTAAGGTTGAGACTCGAGGTTTCACCAGTCTGACTATATAATCGGTATCTCCTCATCGAGCGGAATCGAATGGTTTTTCAGGTTCCTCAAAAAGTCCACTTCCGAACGAAAGCAGCGTTTTCGACGCGATTTCGCGTCGCCGACGCGCTTTGGGACAAGTTATAGCCGGTATCAGGGGTGTATCTTAATGTATAGATCTTAAAGTCTGCCTCTATAGAACTGAAACTGAACTGGTTGCTGTTGATCTCGAGTTATTGATCTGTCTGCGATTGCGCGGGCGATAGCGCGTGTCCGCTTCCGTAATTCGGCGTGATGTATGGCATGGCGCTACTGTCCCTCAACGACACAGCATCGCTCCGGTCTGCAACCCCCGACGGCTGCAATGGCGAAGTATAACAATGGCTTGCGGTCATTCATGTGTTTTCAATATGAACGAAATAACGAAATCCAAATCGCGGTTCACATCCAATCACAGCTTTAACACTCCATTGCTGATCGGCAACGGTTTTAAATTTGTCTAGGCCGTGTTTGATTGTTCGATTAATTTGGGTGATCTGGATATGTAACCTTTGTCCACACTATATTTGCCATCGCTTCCATTCATTTCACCTTTGTTCCTTTTTCGAAGGAAGAGCGTCCCTATATTGCCGGGTTGTACATGCCGAAGGAAGCAATTGAAACGTGGTCGAAACCAGTCGTCCCTTGCCGATTAAGAGCTGTTTCGAGCGGATTATTGATGTTATTCACTCCTCCGACAAACTGTCACTTAACCTTTCATGAGCATTTACGCCCTCTTGTAAAGGGAATGGGTCGTTCTGTTTCATGTTTCTGTCCCATTGATTCCTCGTGATGCGCAATTTTACAATTAACCCATAGGGTATACTCTTTGGTTGAGGGCCGTAATCACGCGCTTTTTGAGCTGGGATCACCCTTAGCAGTAAAGCTTTTGCGGTTATCATCGTACAATCATCTCCGGTGATCTGCTTGGAATTAGGAAAGGGATGCCAAGGTATTCAGTATCCAATATAGATTTTCAGCCGTTTTCAGAAGTTTGTCCCTTTTGGATTTTTGGGTTCGAAATCGAAGAAAACTCGAAATATGTGGGTTTCGGGAACACAGAACCTTTTTCCAGGAACTTCCACCTCAACCTACACCTCTTGTAAATTGTGAAGATTGTACGATTTAACTTCATAGCGTATGATTTACCTACATCTTCGAATCGAAAATTGTTTTGAATGGTCGAGATTTCGAATAACTCGAAATTTTTATGTTTTGAATAACAGAATACTAGCGAGACCTAGCGAAGTTTTCGCTCACAGAAACTTTTGCATGAGCCAACTACCTGAGACGGATTAGTTTGTTAGAACGGTGGTGACTGACTTCCGCCTTGCCGAAAGTACTCTCCCTGAGCAGAGCAAAGGTGCCAGCCATTTACAGCAGGCCGTGGGTGTATCAAAATGTGGGATCATAAACCAAAACATAAAGAAGCCAGCGGTAAATCGTCGGTTGCTACCGGCACAAAATTCAGAACCCCTTCTGTACTTCCTTCCCTTACGTCGCTACCCACTGCCCTTTCTTCCAGTTTGTAAAGTTCACAAGCGATTATTCTCGCTTTACCGTCTCTATCATGATTAGGAAAAACGCATTCTCATATTATATAGTGTTTCCCTAGTTGATAACATCAGTATGCCCTTGACCTCAATGAATGAAATTGGTAGGTGGTTGTTTATGTTTTTGTGGTGCAGATTTTGATAAGCTCAGACACAGCAACTTATATAAAACTGGTTTTTGGAAGGTTAGAGATTCGAAATGACTGAGCGGTTGCAATGAGTGGCGAACAGAGAAGGTGCGGAAATTAAGCTGCTGCTGGCGTTCTAAAAACTGGAAAAAATGTCACGAGGAGTTCTGCGCCACTCTCAGAACGCACGTCCCACGCTTCTCAAGATTCATCTTTTCCTATCTATTTCCTCTCCACAAAAGGTTAAGATTTAGCATTAAAAATTAGAAAAACCTTTTTTCAATTCTACACTCTTGGTGACGTCCTGCACACTCCCACTGCGGTCCTGCTAACTTTCGATGACCTGCACACTCCCACTCGGGACCTGTGCATTTTCTACGACGCCCTGCACGCAACTGAGGACCTGCGCACTCTCTGTGGCGTCCTGCACACTCCGTTGGGTTCTTCACATTTTCTATGACGCCCTCCACGCTACCATTTGGGTCCCTGCACACTTTCTATGACGTGCTGCACACTTCCGTTGGGGTCCTGCACATTCCTGCTTAGGACCTGCGCACTTTCTATGACGGTCTGCACACTCCGATTGGGGTCCTGCACACTTTCTATGACGCCCTACACTCCCGCTGAGGTCCTGCACACTTTCTATGACGTCCTGCACACTCCCACTGGGGTCCTGCACATTCCTACTTAGGACCTGCGCACTTTCTATGACGTCCTGCACACTCCAATTGGGTTCATGCACACTTTCTATGACGCCCACCACACTCCCACTGAGGTCCTGCACACTTTCTATGACACCCTGAACACTTCCGCTGAGATTCTGCACATTCCCTGCCAGGACACGCACTTTCAATGACGTCCTGCACACTCCGATTAGGGTCCTGCACACTTTCTATGACGCGCTGCACGCTTTCCACTGAGGTCCTGCAACACTTTCTATGACGTTCTGCACACTCACTGGGGTCCTGCACATTCAGCGCTAGGACCTGCGCACTTTCTATGACGTCCTGCACACTTCGATTAGGGTCCTGCACACTTTCTACGACGCCCTGAACACTCCCACTGAGGTCCTGCACACTTTCTATGACGCCCTGCACACTCCCACAGGGTCCTGCACATTCCTACGTAGGACCTGCGCACTTTCCTATGACGTCCTGCACACTTCGATTATGGTCCTGCACACTTTCTGCGGACGCCCTGCACACTCCCACTGAGGTCCTGCACACTTTCTATGACGTCACCACACTTCCGCTGAGGTCCTGCACATTCCTACTTAGAGACCTGCGCACTTTCTATGACGTCCTGCACACTCAGGTTAGGGTCCTGCACACTTTCTATGACGCCCTGCACACTCCCACTGAGGTCCTGCACACTTTCTATGCCGTCCTGAACACTTCCGCTGGGTCCCTGCACATTCCTACTTAGGACCTGCGCACTTTCTAGCTGACGTCCTGCACACTCCGATTAGGGTCCTGCACACTTTCTATGACGCCCTGCACGCTCCCACTGAGGTCCTACACACTTTCTATGACGCCCTGAACACTCCCACTGAGGTCCTGCACACTTTCTATGACGCCCTGCACACTCCCACTGGGGTCCTGCACATTCCTGTAGGACCTGCGCACTTTCTATGACGTCCTGCACACTCCGATTATGGTCCTGCACACTTTCTATGACGCCATGCACACTCCCACTGAGGTCCTACACACTTTCTATGACGTCTGCACACTTCCGCTGGGGTCCTGCACATTCCTACGCAGGACCTGCGCCACTTTCTATGACGTCCTGCACGCACTCCGATTAAGGGTCCTGCACACTTTCTATGACGCCCTGCACACTCCCACTGGGGTCCTGCACACTTTCTATGACGTCCTGCACACTTCCGCTGGGGTCCTGCACATTCCCTACTTAGGACCTGCGCACTTTTACATGACGTCCACCACACTCCGGTTAGGGTCCTGCACACTTACTATGACGTCTTTGCACACCCTCACTGGGGTCCTGCACACCTTTTATGACGCCCTGCATTTTTTGCATCGCTAGACGACTTGCAGAAGTTATCATGACCCACGGCCAAAAGTGCGCTCCATGGACAAACTCCCAGTTGGCCCGAGGCACGTAAGAGGTGAGTCGGGCTGATTTTTTTGGTAATCGATAAATGTCGCACCCACCTAAATGTTGGTACCATTTCATACAAGTTTTGATCGGCCGATTCCAAAGATATCAGGACACATGCACACACATACACACACACACACACACACACACACACACACATCCGGGACATAACTTTGCTTTAAGTATAAGAGTTCGACTGATTTTGGTAACGGTTTTTTCCTAATAGAGAGGACTCGGTGGTTCGGCCTTGGCTAGTATGGTTCAAGAAGTTATTATTCTATCAAAAAGGGTCTTCCAAAGCAAAGAGGTTTGGTTGGCGTCAGAAACGTTCCAACAAAGGGAACAATAATTAAGTTGAATGAGGAGAGTCTACAACAAGTGAACAATATTCTATCAAAAAAGGGTTTTCCAAGCAAAAGAGGTTTGGTTGGCGTCAGAAACGTTCCAACAAAGGAACAATAGGTAAGTAGAATGAGGAGAGTCTACAAAAAGTGAACAATATTTTCTGAGACTGATGATTTTCCTGCCCGATACTTCTTAACACAGCAGAAACAAACCGTTGTGGTACTTCACAAGGAAGAGTTCAATGGTTTCCAAGAATGGACTTTCTATTCGTTGACGAGATTATTTTAAAAAATATTCTCATTAGATGTTACTTTGGTTTTTCGCTTCTCGTAGCAGCTGGAGCTAACCGTCCGTCTGTGTTTTTGGCATCATCTTCTATTCTGATGGTAAGTATTAGGTTTTACATGCACATACTTTTTAACGGTTTTCGTGTAGTCAAGACGAGTTTGGAACCACAAGAGTACTTCCGTATAAAACACCGCAACTTGGTTTGTTTTTGCTATTATTAGAAGTATCGGCCAGGAAAATCCCAGTCACAGAAAATGATTGTTCCGCACGATTTGTAGACTCTCACTGCATTCTACTCTATTGTTCACCGCTTTACGTTGGAACGTTTCCTGACACCAACCAAACCTCTTTTTGCTTGGAACAACCTCACGATAGAATAACTATTTCATTTGCTGTTGTAGACTCTGCACCTCATTCAACAATTATTGTTCCCTTTTGTTGGAACGTTTCTGACCTTCCAACCAAACCTCTTTTGGCAGAAGACGCCCTTTTTGATAGAATTGTTCACTTTTTATTGATATTACGAAGTAATATCCCTGAAAAAATATCTTCAATGAATTCTCGAATAGCATGGATTGCTATAATAATGTCAGTAAGCAACAACGCTTGTTGCTGCACGCTACAAATGAAACGCTACTCACTTTCCACGACGTCTGATGTCAGAAAATGCCTATGCGCGCTTACCTTGGCACGACGTCTGATGGCGTCACCAGATGCGTTAACATGCGCGGCACGACGTTTCTGATGACGTCATCAGATTGCTATGTGTACTTTACGCGACATCACTGATGACGTCATCAGATTACCCCTATGGTACTTTACACGCCCAGCATCACTGATGAAGCCATCAGATGCCCTATGTACTTTACATGACATCCTGATGAAGTCATTCAGATGCCCTATGTACTTTACGCATGACATCCTGATGACGTCATCAGATGCCCTATATTACTTTACATGACACCTGATGACGTCATCAGATGCCCTATGTACTTTACATGACACCCTGATAACGTCAAAGCCAGATGCCTATGTACTTTATACTGACACACTGATGACGATCATCAGATTGCCCTATGTACTTCACATGACACCCTGACGACGTCATCAGATTGCCTATTGTACTTTACGCTGACACCCTGATGATGTCATCAGATGCCCTATGTACTTTACACTTTGACATCCTGATGACGTCATCAGATGCCTATGTACTTGCTACATGACACCTGATGACGTCATCAGATGCCCTATCTACTTTACACGACTTACCCTGATGACGTCATCCAGATGACCTATGTACTTTACACTGACACCTGATGACGTAATCAGATTCACTCTCTCAACGCTCTACATGACACCTAATGACGTCATCAGATGCCCTATGTACTTTACATGATATCACCAGATGACGTCATCAGAATGCCCTATGTACTTTACATGACACCCTGATGACGTCATCAGATGCCTATGTACTTTACGCGACACCTGATGACGTCATCGGAAGCCCTATGTACTTTACGCATGACACCTGATGACGTCATCAGATGCCCTATGTACTTTACATGACACCCTGATGACGTCATCAGATGCCCTATGTACTCTTAGCATGACACCCTGATGACGTCATCCAGATGCCCTATGTACTTTACATGACACCCTGATGACGTCATCAGATGCCCTATGTACTTTACATGACATCCTGATGACGTCATCAGATTCCCTATAGTACTTTTACATGACACCTGATGACGTCATCAGATGCCCTATGTACTTTACATGACAGGCCCTGATGACGTCATCAGATGCCTTATGTACTTTTACATGACACCCTGATGACGTCATCATGATGCCCTTATGTACTTTTACATGACAATTCTGATGACGTCATCAGATGCCCTATGTACTTTAGCATGACACCCTGATGACGTCATCCAGATGCCCTATGTACTTTTACATGACACCCTGATGACGTCATCAGATTACGCCTATATGTACTTTACATGACAGCACCCTGATGACGTCATCAGATGCCCTATGTACTTTACGCGACACCCTGATGACGTCATCAGATGCCTTATGTACTTTACATGACATCTCCTGATGACGTCATCAGAATTGCCCTACTGTCACTTTACATGACACCCTGATGACGTCATCAGATGCCCTATGTACTTTTACATGACACCCTGATGACGTCAGTCAGATGCCCTATGTAATTTTTACATGACACCCTGATGACGTCATCAGATTGCCCTATGTACTTTTACATGACACCCTGATGACGTCATCAGATGCCCTATGTACTTTACATGACATCCTGATGACGTCATCAGATGCCCTATGTACTTTACATGACACCCTGATGACGTCATCAGATGCCCTATGTACTTTACATGACACCCTGATGACGTCATCAGATGCCCTATGTACTTTACATGACACCCTGATGACGTCATCAGATGCCCTATGTACTTTTACACTGACACCCTGGATGACGTCATCAGATGCCCTGATGTACTTTACATGACACCCTGATGACGTCATCAGATGCCCTATGTACTTTACACTGACACCCTGATGACGTCATCAGGATGCCCTACGTACATTTCATACATGACACCCTGATGACGATCAATCAGATGCCCTATGTACTTTACGCGATGAGCACCCCTGATGACGTCATCAGATGCCCTATGTACTTTACATGACACCCTGATGACGTCATCAGATGCCCTATGTACTTTACGCGACACCCTGATGACGTCATCAGATTCACCTTATGTACTTTACATGACACCCTGATGACGTCATCAGGTATGCCTTATGTACTTTACATGACATCCTGATGACGTCATCAGATGCCCTATGTGCACTTTACATGACACCCTGATGACACGTCATCAGGATGCCCTATGTACTTTACATGACACCCTGATGACGTCATCAGATGCCCTATGTACTTTACATGACACCTGATGACGTCATCAGATGCCCTATGTACTTTACATGACACCCCCTGATGACGTCATCAGATGCCCTATGTACTTTACGCTGCTGACATCCCTGATGACGCTCATCCAAGATGCCCTATGTACTTTACATGACACCCTGATGACGTCATCAGATGCCTTATATGTACTTTACATGACACCCTGATGACGTCATCAGATTGCTCTCTTACTTTACATGACACCCTGATGACGTCAATCAGATGCCCTATGTACTTTACATGACACCCTTGATGACGTCATCAGATGCCCCTTATGTACTTTGCTATGGCATCGCCCTGATGACGTCATCAGAATTACCTATGTACTTTACATGACATTGCTGATGACGTCATCAGATGCCCTATGGCTTTACATGACACCTGATGACGTCATCAGATTGCCTATGTACTTTACATGACATCCTGATGACGTCATCAGATGCCCTATGTATTACCATGACATCCTGATGACGTCATCAGATGCTCTGTGCTACATGACACCCTGATGACGTGTGGATGCGCTATGTACTTTACATGACACCCTGATGACGTCATCAGATGCCCTATATGTACTTTACACTGACAACCTGATGACGTCATCAGATGCCCTATGTACTTTACACTGACACCCTGATGACGTCATCAGATTGCCCTATGTAATTTTTACATGACACCCTGATAGCTACTTCAGATGCCCTATGTACTTTACATGACACCCTGATGACGTCATCAGATTGCCCTTATGTACTTTACGCGACACCCTGATGACGTCATCAGATTGCCCTATGTACTTTACATGACACCCTGATGACGTCGTCAGATGCCCTATGTACTTTACATGACACCCTGATGACGCCTTCATCAGATGCCCTACTGTACTTTACATGACTACCCTGATGACGTCATCAGATGCCCTATGTACTTTACATGACACCCCTGATGACGTCATCAGATGCCCTATGTACTTTACATGACACCCTGATGACGTCATCAGATTGCTTCCACGTACTTTACATGCGCGACGCACCTGATGACGTCATCAGATTGCCCTATGTACTTTACATGACACCCTGATGACGTCATCAGAATTGCCCTATGTACTTTACGCGACACCCTGATGACGTCATCAGATGCCCTACCTGTACTTCCTTATAAGCATGACACCCTGATGACGTCATCAGATGCCTTATGTACTTTACATGACACCCTGATGACGTCATCCCAGATGCGCTTATGTACTTTACTATGACATCCTGATGACGTCATCAGATGCCCTATGTACTTTACATGACACCCTTGATGACGTCATCCAGATGCCCCTATGTACTTTTTACATGACACCCTGATGACGTCATCAGATGCCCTATGTACTTTAGCATGACACCCTGATGACGTCATCCAGATGCCTATATGTACTTTTACATGACACCCTGATGACGTCATCAGATGCCCTATGTACTTTACATGACATCCTGATGACGTCATCAGATGCCCTATGTACTTTACATGACACCCTGATGACGTCATCAGATCGCGCCTATATGTACTTTACATGACACCCTGATGACGTCATCAGATGCCTATGTACTTTACATGACAACCTGATGACGTCATCAGATGCCCTTATGTAATTTTTACATGACACCCTGATGACGTCATCAGATGCCCTATGTACTTTACATGACACTTTCCTGATGACGTCATGCAGATGCCCTATGTACTTTACATGACACCCTGATGACGTCATCAGATGCCCTATGTACTTTACATGACACCCTGATGACGTCATCCAGATTGCCCTATGTACTTTACATGACATCCTGATGGCGTCATCAGATGCCCTATGTACACTTTTACATGGCTGACACCCTGATGGCGTCATCAGATGCGCCGCTTATAGTACTTTACATGACACCCTGATGACGTCATCAGATGCCCTATGTACCTTTACATGACACCTGATGACGTCATCAGATGCCCTATGTACTTTTTACATGACACCCTGATGACGTCATCAGATTGCCCTATGTACTTTACATGACACCCTGATGACGTCATCAGATGCCCTATATACTTTACATGACACCTGATGACGTCATCAGATGCCCTATGTACTTTACATGACACCCTGATGACGTCATCAAGATTGCCCTCATGTACTTCTTTACATTTTGACATCATCCTGATGACGTCATCAAGATACTATGTACCTGATAGCCTGCGACCACTGGCAGTGGTACTGAGTGGCAGGAACGAGGAACGAGGGACGAGGAACGAGGGACGAGGAACGAGGGACGAGGAACAGGACACGAGAGGGACGCGTTACAAGAAAAAACGCGAGATTCTTGAAGCTAAGCTTCCGCCGATCTAACTTTGTTAATTTTCAATCGATTTGGCTCAAATTTTGTCAGCGGGTGTCTTCTATACTCTCTCACTTATATCCAGAAGGAAATCTCTAGAAAATTTTGTTTTAAGCAGGTTTTATTAACTACTTTACCAAAATCTAAGTGATCACAAGTGCCAGGCAAAACCAAACCTCTCCAGCCGCTTCGCGGCTGGAGCGATTCCATAAAGAAAAACGTTTTGAGAAGAAGCCTGCAAAAAACCTGCAGAAATGTGTGTTCAAAAACTATTATTGAGGGTAATTGTAAACTATTTTTAAAGTCTCAGGCTAGCTTGTAATGTGCATTTTCAAGAAAGGAAGACCAGCGTATATTGTTCAACTTGTTCCAAGTCGAATAATCCGGATGAAAATCCGACTGTTTCAGTCGGATAAAAAAGTCGACTCATCCATTCGAAAAAGTCGGATGATATTTGAAAAAGAGCTATATCCGAATATACTCAAAAAAGGGATATTCGTGAAAAAAATTTGCGTATTTGGATCAAAGTGCAATACTGTACCGCGCTTTTTTTCTGCAAAGGCGGGATTATGGGCGTTATGTTTTTCGCGCGCAAAGGCCGCATACCTACTAACTCGTTTCAAAATTGACGGTTTCTATTTTTGAGGATCATTAACGTGTTGATTTCTGGATGGGAGAATTTGAACGGGTGTGGAAGTAGTTTTTTAGTCCAGGCTTTTAGCGAAAATGTTGTATTTCCTCCTGGGAATCAGATCGATCATAAGTTAGGGTGATCTACATTTCCGTCAGGCTGACCCTCACAAGTTATAGATTTTGTGGTGATGCATTCAATTTTCGATCAGTTTCTGGAAGTTAAGATTCTTGAAAGCAAAAGCTGCTGTAACATATTATTACATTTGTTTATGATTAGTATTGTGTTTTTCTAGTTGGCAGTGAGTCTAGGGAATGTTTTTAAATAACTACATGATTCGTCCTAAAAAGAATTGAATTCACGAACCGGAGATTTCGAGTAGGTTTCCTCCTCGCACCCGAAAAAGTCGCCCGAAAACACCGTTTTTGGCAAAAAAAAACAATCAAAGTGCGAGCTACTGTAGCAAATCCTGTTAAGCTGCATTTGACACATTCCGATAAAGTTAAGACATATGTAGTTCAAATCGAGGAAGGGTTCGTCCAAATCAGTGATGAGGCTGGGTTATTCACCGTCCAAACCCCTCATAAATTTGATTTCACGACGCCCATGTTCCGAAATTTTTAATCTCTGGAATAGTAAATCGAGTTGTTTAGAAAATCACACGCGTAAATAAGTTCGGCACTCAGGAATTCTCGGAGAATAAGGATAAAACCGGCAGGGACAGCTTAGAGGAAATGAAAAGTTCAAAATGGGGTCCTTCCGCATAAAATCCGAAAAGTTTTAAACTCAAATTTGAGCTGTTATCAAATTTTTCGGTGATTCTTCTCGCGTTAATTTTGACGGTCCAAAAACCATTTACAGCTCAAGGCATCCTCCTAATCACGCAATTAAATGAAAGTGCCTGTGGTCATACAATATAACTTCTGAATATATGCTTGATATGTTGTTGTTGAAAAATTCCGTTTCGGCTCCGAAAAAATCCCATTTTTTATTGAAAGCAACATTCGTTGGAGTTTTTTTTTGTAGAATCTGCCGCGACGCTGTTGTCAGAATCGTCGGCTAGCGCTGAGTCTACGCTTTCGACTGGACCAATGGAGCGGCTGACGTCTGCCGCCTCAGCTCCACCTCTGAGGAAATCCAACTCTGCAATGAGCATTAGTCATAGGTACTTACCATGTTTATCATATTAAATTTTGAAGATGTTTTCTGAGCTACATAATATCTGTAAATGGCGCGGCTTCAGTTCTACAACGTCGCGACCTCGCCGTCGTGTGGCTCCATTGACGTCACCACTCTGTCTTCCGCTTCCTCCGGAGTTACCAGTCGCTGCTCCATTGGCTACTCCAGAGATGGTTGATATTGCGCCGGAGTACCGGTTGTGCAGGTGTTGTCTCATGACTATTCCTTTCTGGTCGGGAATTCTAGTGTCCTGACGAGAGAATTTCATGACTGAGTTGTTCAACTTAGCACTGTTCAGGACGCGTTGGTGGATGACGAGCATATTTATGCCACACTCGACTTTTCGTCGGCGCCTTCGCCCAAAACTCCACCAAAAACGACAAACAGACCAATGGCGCAAAGAAAGAGAAAAAGGTGAGAGTAGACGCATTTGAACGGATCCCTTCCTCCCCTTATGTATGGAAACTTCCTGGGTAGAACATCCAAGTGTGCGAAAAATTCCAACTTCAATTCAACTCATCCCGAAAATTAATCAGCTTTGTTTCCATTGGCAATTACTATCACAGCCTTATCATTGTGGTTTCAAAAAACTATCTGAAAGATTTTCCTTAATAACTAACATTTCGTAACATGTGAACACCTGAATGGGTCAGGTGTTTAAATCACCTCTTTTTGAGTACTCATGTTCAAAACCTAATTTCACATGAGTTGACTATTTCGTCTTCCATAACAAGTTCTTCCGATAGGTCCTAACGCTAACGGAAGCCAGAGCTATACTCTCCACGACAGGCGACGCAATGCAGTGTTTGGCCGAGATCATAATTTCCGCCATCGCGATCGGTACCATCTGGAGACTAGAGCGCCGCTCGTGATGACTAAGTGCAAGCGATAGCGCCTGACTAGGTCCCGTCAGCTGATAGGCTACGACAGGACGCAGTGGAGGTTTATTCGATTACGCGAAGCGTCGCGCGATCATTAATCCTTCGTTGCATGCTGCCGAGTCTAAACGTGCGCTCAGGGGTCGTTTATACTTTTGTACTAAGCCGCGCGGCGCGGAGAAATCTCAATCTTGTAGTATCGGATCTAACCCTCGCCGCGTGATCAATATTAGTGAAATGCACCGTGACGCTCGGCGGTAGAAGTGATAAAACGACTCCTCACTTCAGAGTATATCAAACGAATAGAAAATTTCTTCGAATATTCGAATAAACGAATAATTCGAAAAATTGACTCTTTCTGAATATTCGAATAAACGAATTATTCCCGAAAAAGATTGAGCTTCTCCGAATATTCGGAATAAACGAATTATTCGAAAAATCAACTACTCCGAATATTCGAGATAAACGAATTATTCGAAAGAATCAATCTTACCCGAATATTCTGAATAAAACGAATCATTCAAAAAATCGACTTTTCCTGAATATTCGAATAAACGAATTATTTGAAAAATGGACTTTTTCGAATAATCGGAATTATTCGAATATTCGATTATTCGTTTGATCTATTCGGCCGAATATTCGTTTTCCGAATATCTGTTGACATACTCTACTCCCTTTCACGTGCTGCGGGAAGCGACGAATACGGGGCAGTTTGTATTGCGCATGTCGATTTGGAGTATAAACATTATCACAGCGACTCTCGTCGCTGGAAACCATAATCAAGGCATACAGTGCGTTCAGAAAGTATAAGGGACAACCCCCGAAAATCAAGAGTTTTTCAAAATCATGTTGATATTTGGCTATCAGTACTGTTCATAAATGAATTCAACAAGGCGTGAAAAACCTCTATTTGTTCATTTTCTATAACAGCTGAGCAATTTTACAAGAATTTATTTCAGAATTTCAGATTTTCCTCGCCGTTCAAAAAGTATAGGGACACAACACAAAAACAAAAAATTATTGAACAAAGAAAGAATTAAAACATAAAATCTAAAATGGAGTAGCTGCACCACCATTAGCAATGATCTCAAAATCATCCTCTTTGGCATAGAATTGATCTAATTGGCGACGACGTTTTCCATGCAGATTGGTCCCACGCTTCGAGGATAGCGGACCTTCAGCTCATCTACCGTTCCTGTACTGGCTTATTTGTTGGCATAAACCTGGCGCACAAGTATGCCCCAGATCATTCTCTATCGGGTTACAATCTGGACTACACGCGGGTCTTATTCCAACAAACAGGATTCGATGACGTAGAAACCAGGTTTTTGTAGACGTGGACACATGTACCGCCGCGTTGTCTTGCTGGAAAAGTGAAACGCTGGCGTCGTGTTCCGGACGAAAATGGCAGCAGATGTGTGCGAAGAGTTTCGGATATTCACTCCGGAGTTCATGCGACAAGAAGTGAAGGCCAATTCCAAACCACCTTCAAGCTACTGAATGCTCCCCCCTAACACATCAGCGAGCCTACCGCCGAAAATCCGTCTGCTGAAAAATCAATGGATCCTTGCGCAGATCTCGCCAGTAGGATCGAGCACCGTCCGGTCCATCAAGATTAAATTTCTTTTCGTCGGAAAAGATGTCTAAAATTTTTTTGCGTCATTTCTCGATTTTTTCCGGATTTATGAGACTGCCTTACCTTTGCCCAATCAGTTGCCATGTTCCTTCTTTGCAAATTCAAGTCTAGCCTCTTTATGGTTTGCAGATAACGATGGGGCCTTCTTCATCACCTTGTCGGACAATGTTTTTATCGCCATTTATGGTGTTCCAGGACTGTCGTTTTCGGAAACACTGAGCAATAATTCAGACTTAATCTGGTTTCAGCGACAGTGTGCTGTTGGGAGCAGAGCCGAATAATTTCTCCGCCGAATCTTGATTGCTGATCTTCTTCGGCCGTCCAGTACGTTTTGCAGTACCGTAGGAATCTGGATCTCGCAGGAACTTGTTGATACAGCTGACAGATCTTCCGAGCTGGGTTGTTATTCGACGTTGGCTCCAACCCGGCAAACGATGAAGCGCACGAATTTGAAGCTTGTTCCAGCAGCAGTTAGAGCAGCACTACGAGCCATTTTAGGAATAAAGATATCCACATGTACTCATCTTGGAGTTTATGTAGCGAATCCTGCAACGAAAAATTTTGTATGGATTAAAAATCTGAATTTTCGAAGGGGGTGTCCCTATACTTTCTGGAACGGCCAGAAATTCTAAAAGTTGAGATGAAATCTTACAAAAATTTCACGACTTTGTTATATAAATAATCTGAAACATAGGGTTTTCCACTTGTGCGATGCCGAATTCATTGGGATGAACAGTAGTGATCACCAAACACAAAAGTTTTATTGGAAAACCTCGATTTTCTGGGGTGTCCCTATACTTTCTGAACGCACTGGTAACTTGGCGCGCGCAAGTGAAGCGGTGCAGTTGTCTTCGCGCGACGCCGTCGAAGTCATGTAAGGTGTTTGATTCATCGTAGTCGCGCTTGCCATTTAACGTCATTATGAGACAGGTATCGCCGCTATTCTTTACACACCACAACACAGCGACGCGACCGCCGCATCATAGTTCCGGGATCATACCTCCCATCGCGGCGATCCAATCGCGCCGGTTGAAATCGCTCGGGTATACATTTGTAACATGACCGTCCGCGTCGCTGTATTCATTGCCAGTAATATGTACAATACGTTTGCTCCATAATTACGCTAAACGGTAAGTGCGGCGGGCGATTGGTATCACACGCCCTGATTTCGCCAGCGCTCGCATCGCTCACACTTGCTTGGCGTTCCGCAGCTCAGATGGTACCAGCTACCAATCGCGGCAATGGGAAGTATGATCTCAGGTTTTCGACGCATTCGCATCAAGACTTTTTGGGCTAAATGAATGGTCAACATTACGTTGACTTCCCTGCCGCAAGAAGTATAGTTCCGGTCTGTTTGTTAAAACCGCCGAAATTCTCTAGTATGACCATCTGTCTTTCAGGCTTTGGTACTTTCCCCTTGAATTCTATGTTATTACTTCCGCACGAATCGCGCATTCTATTTTTGAAGCGCCCATTTATGTACACCGTGCAAATTCAATCGTTTTGTTTTTTTAGCGTCCTCTCTCCGCTCTCGGGAATGTTTTCTTTGAATCATTCCACCAAGCACCGACCCGCCATCTTCGTCACCATCTACAGCGGCTAGTCAGCCTTCTTCGGCTGGTGAGTGATCCTATAGACGTCCCTTCTCTTCTTTGGTTTCTAACACAAGCCAGCTGTTCATTTCATTTCTGTTCATTTTCCGTTGTAATCTTAGCTTTCTATGTTGTACAGTGCGTTTGTGTTGTGCAGGTTCGTCAATGCATCGTGATGAGCTGATCGTCGTCCCCAAAAGGGTACTCCATCGCCAGCACCAAGATCACCGAATGTCGAATGGCGCTGGCTGCCGAGATCGCCGCCGCTTGATCGAAAGAACGAGCGGCAGAAACCGCTGCCTGGCTGAAGCCGCGAATCGCCCCGAAACCCCAATACGAATATTTTCCAGCCCGAGCATGTCATACTCGATGCCTGCCCGCTGATCCATAACTATGGATGTCATCAATCGAGAGTCCGTAGCCAAGGTGCACGTCAGACTTACTTTCGTTCAAGGAGCACTGACAAAGCCGGCTTTGAGGCAATCGCTGAGTGTGGAGTCGTTTACTGTCGACCTGATGGGCGAGGAGAAAAGAAGAAGTTCCTGTTTCGTCCGAAAAGTCGCTACATCGTTTCGCTTCAAGAAACCCGTTGACAAGGAGCCGCAAGCAGTCGAAAATTGGTGTCAGCCCCTATGTCACCTCACGATCACTTCCACAGAGTCCTGCCAAGTGGAGAGAAAGCCGAAGAAGCCAGTCTACCTTGGTAAGAATATCATCACTAGCATAAACCTACACCCTTTTTATACGAGCTGCCGCCGCTGCACATGCCACTTTTTGAGCTGCTGCTGCGAAACCGGCGATTTTGGAATACGAGGTAAGTAGGCGGGAGTTGAGAACTGATTAATTTGCGAATGAGAACATGTCGGCACATAATGTCCAGATCCAAACGAAGCTGGCGCACATATGATAAAAGGCCGCATACGCCGCTATGGCGGCGAATTCGGTTTAGATCGTTATTGCCGCTATAGCGGCGTTTGCCGCGATTTTTAGGATCGCTACCAGTTTCGTTCGAGATCCATTGCCAACCTGGGTGTTTTGTCGGGATTCTCATGCGCAGAAAAGTCAGTTGTCAACATCCACCTAATCAGTTGGTGTATTAACGAGATGCTGGTTTTGCCGTAGCTCGAAAAGCGGCACGTCCAGCGGCGGCAGAAGTATGAAAAAGTAGCCAGTAAGCAAGTAGCTCATAGACGGGAAGCTCGTGAAAATTGGCTTTCCATTGCATGTGCATGAACACATGATCCTATAAATATCACCTATGCCATACATGAAAATATACGCATAGCATTATCAAAATTGGAAAACATGTTGTAGCCAAATCTTTGTTCCAAATTTAGGGCGCTGACGTAAACATATTGGAGTAGAAATTTTTAAGGACTGGGAGCGAAGATTCTGTATCCCCGCCTTTGACAGTGACGGGCAGGATTTCTCAGGAATTTTTTTATCACCACTCTCTCTTCGAGGGTTATTTAAGGTGTCAAACACGACCTTGTGGTCCAGATTTTCTAAATAGTAGGCTAGGTTACGCCAGCTAAATATCAGAAAAAAAAGGTTCACAGATTCGTGTTCAGGATCTCCAATAACTTCCAGAAAAAGTTTCTGGCCAAATCTGAAACATTTTTCTCTCTGAACACTGCTAAGTTGCTGCCTGATGGCCCTTTCCTTTTCGTCAAATTAGGGTTTTTCCCTGTAACTCCAGTTGAGAGATTCTATTTTGCAGCTACAAACTTGAATTTAAAACATCATCGTAAGTGCGTCAATTTCGTTATAAACGGCTAGATCAACCAGTTGCCCTTTCCTTGTCAATACGGCTAACTGTTTCCTTCTCTTTTTGCAGCGCTTTGTGCGGTATTCAGAACGTGGAGGGCCGGTACCACTCAAAACTGAAGGTTCTGGAACGCGAAATTCCTCGCAGCCTTGATTGACTTTTGAATTTCTATAAAATCTAATCTTTGGGTTTGGGAACGCTGCTCAATTTTTTTCCATAGGGTGTAGTAACCCCCTGAGATGGACGAAGTTTTGACATACTTATGTTATATATCATTACAACTGATGTGCAGTTTGGAAGGACGATGTTATTTGCTGAGTTGATGTTTTTTTGTTTTTGCAGTAGTGGTTGTAACGTCACTACGTTCACTGTGCAGCACCAGGATTAAGCTGGCTTTATTAGTTATTGGCTAACGTCTTTTTCCAAAATATGAAAAGTTACCTATGCGTAATATGGATCTGATTGTTTGCACATAAAAACAGTTTAACCACCTATGATTTCTGATAAAAACTGCATGCTACCGTGTTCCATCACTGTATAAATCGTGTATTAGGTGTGACTCAAGAGTCTGGAAACAAAATATGTGCTCTTAAGCGATTTTTTCCTTGTCTGTTTGGTGATCTTTTGATCAGGTGTGGTGGCCATATAAACCCCAACCTCTTCGGTTTTACGTTACCCGAAAACTCCATTTGTCCCCAAAAATTCACATCAAAATGTGGAGAAAGTTTCATTACCAAAAAAGTATAAATATTCTCTGTTATTTTATTGCTAGTCTAACAGGGTCGCTCGCTGGTCGAATTTTCAGCATTTTCAGAAATGTTTGAACAAGTAACATATCTATGATATTTCCAGAGCGCTCGACTTCATGGCTAAGTGAAATGCAGACAATATCTCTATTTGACGTTTTCAAATTTGTCAGTTACTGCATTTTTCTATTTAGGGAAATCAAAAAGAAGGCAAAAAACAGAATTTCTCAAAATAGTGTCAGGGGGTGAAGTTCGGTGTGCCTTCAAGTTCTTCCGGATAGTGAACATACTCACAGTAGTGGCACGGATCTCACTGATTACACTTTTCGTTGCTCTTATCTGGCGCAAGCTTGCGTGCTATGTGTTACAACATACATGCACCGAGTTTGGTGCCAACCTTCTAATAGAAATGCAGAGTATCAAAAGTGCGGATCCGTATCGAATGTATATAAAGCGTCATTCTGGCCTGAAAATTTTTCTGAGAAATGCAAAAATCGCCTCATTGGAGAAATTCAGTGTACTCGCATTGGTGTTATAATCTAGCCATCACGAGGTTCAAATGTTCAATAAGCCAACACAGCCCTGATAGATGGAAAGAAAACGGCGAGGTATATCTAAAGATTCCTGGAACCCAAAACTTCCGCCACATTTTCATGTAAAATTTCAAGCGAACCCAATTCATCGAGAAGCGATAAACGCTATTGCCCAGCGTCCAGTCTTTGCGAGAGCGTGCGATTGCGCAAAATCGATGGTCATTGATGGCACACGGTTTGTTAGTATCTCTCGCGTGCTCACGCCTGCTCTCGCTCACTTATGCTAACTTCGGGAAAGAAGCAGTCACTTTCTATCTATAGCATCTAGAGCAATAATACTCAAACCTGCCTCCAAACTGCTTCCTTCGTGTCCAATATTCCTACCAAGGCGAACACAAACCGTGACGAAAGAGCAGCAACGAGTCGACTCGAGTGATTGATACTCAGATATTTTGGGGAAGTTCCCGAGGACACATGAGTACCTGATTTGGTCATTATCACTCTGGTCGAGGGGAGAGTGGCGAGACGTCCCTCCGTAAGGGGAAGTCTCGCCCCTCGAATTATACACAACGAATAACGTTAGAAACAGCCGACTCGGGGGGAGAACAAGGGAAGTTCGCTCCACGATTGTTCCCATGGTCTTCCCCTAAGCATGATGAACGCAAAAACAAAGCCGCAGTCCTTTAGTGGCAGACTGGCCTTCGCGAGGTGCTCTCGCACTTCGCAAATTAAGGGGGCAGATCCGCCTCTCAAAGACTGTGCAAGGTATCTCTGTCTGGATTTCAGAGGAGATAAAACAAACTTTCGTCGAGGTGAATATTTTTGAACCTATTCCATAGTTTCAGGAACAAGTGCCTGTTGAGAACAGCGAGCTCTAGCAAGCTGATTATTCATCAATCATTGAACCATGGGAATACATGCAGTCGTGAGATTGCGGGAAGACCTGCAGTCGGGAGAACAAGAGAACTCCTGCCGTGGGAACTTCCCCTATCAATCTGCAGTCGAGAGGTCCCCTTCGCCTTCCCACAATTCGGGAAGAGTTCCCCAGTTGTTTCGAGAGAAGGCCTGCTGTCGTGCTCGGGAACTTCCCCACGAATATCTGAGTAACCAGGCCGAAGAGTTTCTATCGAATCAACACGAGGCGGAAGGCATTTGCGTGTTTCTTTCTTCGCGTACGGGCACCCATCAGCGTTGAAGAGCGCTGAGGAGCACTGGACAGCGAGCGCACGCGTGGCCGCTGCACTAGACATTAAACTTGATCGAAAAATCACATATTGACAAGAGAAAAATTGCTAACTCACATTTTGTGCAAGACTTTGCGACCAACCTAATGGTTGTCCCTGACCTTCCCACTGCTCCAATTTCAAACCATCTTTGCATTTCAGCGTCTTCTGAAAAGGCCTCGAATGCCTTCTCCTGGTTGCCATCACGGTCGCCGAAACGAGCTCACAAAACGAGTTCTGAAGTATGTTGCTTGCCTGTATTAGGAATCGGATACCAATCCACATTCTTATTTCCAGGTTACATCCAGGGCGTCGTCGGTGCAAAATGACACTCTACAAACGTTGGCTCAGAAAAACGGTGGAGGAATGCCTTTGTTCCTCGCAACGGTGTATAGAATTTAATCGGAGAAGGTTAGCTACAGAATCTTTTTATCAAGGTCTAGAGCATTTCGAAAGTGCTCTCGATTTCGATCATCACCAACAGCGTGCGGTCGTTTTTCGTTGAAATATTCCCATCACCCCTCATATTTCACCGAAGCCCATGCCCCTGCAGTTGATAATCAAAATCGAGAGCTTTCAAGCAATGCTTTATTCAATGACTTGTTACCTTCCTCGCGTTTATCACTCGCAGGTTTACTGGAATATTTTAGATGATCTCTGAAGTAGCTAAGGTAAGTGGCTGAGCGTGCTATCGTAGTCATAGATGTGCGTAAATGGGGCCTCAGGTGTTGTGAGAAATCCCATCTGTCAGATTATGTACTCGACGTCGATTTAGAGGCATTTTTACGGGAAAATGAACATTTTCTATGACATGACCACATCTCGGTCTAGTTCGGGATTCACCAGTCGCTAAAACGTTTCTTCAGAAAGTTGATGAAGTTTCAATGTTTCCGACGATAGTTTGCTGGACTAAGCCAACCTTCACACCTTTATCTAGGCGTTTGGTGAATCCTGGCCCATGCTGCTAGAACTATGGATTCTCAGGCGGCGTTCAGAGTGTTCGCGGGGCGACGCGATTGTAAATGTCAGTGCGATGCGTTTGTTTGAGTGCAAAAAGTAAATATGCTGATTTTATTGTTCTCATTGTGAGATTTGGATGTGGCCCTGAAGAAAACCAGCAACGAGCTTGGATTCGCGAGACGACCATCGCGTAAGGTTGCAATGCAACGCGACGCGATCGACGCGGGACCATCATCATTTGCGCGTCAAATCCGATGTAACGCCACTTCACTGTGAACACCTAGCGACGACGCGACGCGACATCACTTGATCGATATGTAGGCTAATTAAAACGTCGCGCCGCGAATGAACTCTGAACGCCGCCTTAGTCTAGGGGCAGTAATATTCTCAACCCAAATGAAGCTGGGTGAGTCCCGTAAGTGGATTTACCTTTTTCCTCACCATTTTAGATTTATAGTTCAGGTGTTATTGGTGCAAGCAAAGTCACTCACCACTCCGTTACGTTCCTGAAGCATCAGTCATCCATCCCCTGTCGTCTAGATAATAGTGCTCGATCTAACGATCGCTATGCTTATACCGTTGTTGTGAATTATAACGATGTTGACTATCACTAAACCCAGCCCAACCTTTTCTATTCAGGAAGGTGGTCTAGAAATGGAAGGCTTATACCGTGTTCCCGGAAATCAAGCCCAACTGACTGAACTGGAGAAGGCGTTCCGAGAAAAGGTATCTTGTATTTGAATATGAAACAATTCTTCTCTTCAATTTATGGTTCCTTATAACAAAATGGGTTTTAGGGCGATGTCGATATAGCCAGTCTTGATATGCCAGTGCACGTCGTTGCAACAGCGGTCAAAAACTTCTTCAGTTGTCTGGCTGAACCGCTGATTCCTGCCGAGCTACATCAAGACATTCTTGATTGCCTAAGCGGATCTGAGGTATACCTATGCCCATGATCCAAGTAGTTGTATGAAAAAAGTTGTTGCTATGTGTCCATCTTTTTATCGGGTTTGTTTCAAAACATGCACAGCGACACTTCGGTAAGAGAACTTTGGCATTTAGATATTTCCAGCGAGTGCATTCAAAGTCAGGGTTCATACCTCACGCGACGAGCGATCGCGGCCAAGCCGATCGACACAGATGGTCGCTTGAGGCCATAAGGTCAACGGTATACTTTGACGCTGTTATGAGCGACAGTCATGACATTCAGAACTATTCGCGGCGGGACCAAAGGCAGCCGCACTGCCCGTCGTAGGAACAGCTGCCGAGCGACACGTCGCTGCGACGAACGTGCCGCAACGGTTTCTACGACCGATGCTGGTCTCACCGCCATTTGTGCTAAATGTCGTAACTGTCGCTCATAACAGCGTCAAAGTATACCATTGACCTTATGGCTGGGAAAGATCGACCCTGCCTAGGGCCAAGCACGCTGGGGTTGGTCAATTGGTATCAGGCTTGTATGAGAGGAGAACAACACAGACTTTAACATCGACTTTCGAGTCTGCTGATACTCCTCTTGTTGGCTACTTTGAGGCTGAGAGTTCATTGGGCTGAAAAGGGTGACAGCATGCGTGTATACCCTCTATCTTGCTGCGCAATATACGTTGTTCCTTCATGTGCGTATGCGGAGCGAGGGGAGAGTGAAGACTGTGAGAACGGAGAGGGAGCATACGCGCGCACACGCACGCGATGGACTCGAGTAGTTTTTGCTTCTAAATAATGGGTACTGTTCTTAACGAAACGAAATTACGGCAAGCAGCTCGATGATCATTGCGCTGAGATCACGGGTCCCGTCGATTGATACTTTTCTTACTGCCAGTGTGTTCGAACAGCTTATTGTAACACCTGTGTTCGCAGGTGCGAACGGTTTAGGATAGTAAATTCATTGTTTTGCCGGGTATACAGGAGTGTGGCACAGTCCCAGCATATTCGAGGATCGGGAGCTCCTCCAGCAGGGCAAGCCCGCGCTCTATCACCATAACTGTTGCTACCGAGGGGCGTACACAAATCGAGGGTTATTTTCGAGAGTACGGAGCAATTGAATGGCACGAGCGACATTTTGGTAGCCAATCAACTCTTCGTCGATAGCAGGTGCCGATACAAAGACTACCGAGAATCAGAGACACAGACTACCGAGAATCAGAGACATCAGTAGGCTGCCCTTTGAAAGCATGCATACTCCTTACTGATCAGAGGCTGTTAGTGATGACGTCAAATGAAAGGCTCGCAAAATGTCCGCTGTTGGCCATTTCATTGGCCGCGAAAAGCTGATAAGAGGTTCACTGGGGATAAGAAAAGGTCCGCAGATTATTTCCTCAAAACGATAATCGACGACCAAACGCTGTCTATCCGCGGCGCATCCAATGGAAGAGCGCTGAAAAGGCTCTGCATCGTTGGCTTATGAGTCCGCATGGGTTCGCCCTGACTATCTGAGGCAGCATCCATTTCTTGCGAGGGCGCGGAAACGCGAACGCACGCTCTTGTTTTTAATGTCTCGCTACAGCGCACCTCTAGGTAATGCAACACACCGGTCTTATCCTCGCAAAAAAGAGCTGGTAGCCGAACGGAGGCGACTGGGGTTGCCGTGCCGTATTGAGGTTATCAATGAAAGTAGACAAGCGTTGAGGGGTGTCAGGGAGCGCGCAGCAACAGGGAACACCGAGAACGCCCTTTCTCGGGACGTATGTACGCTGATAGAGTCGAGAGAACCATGTGCGAGTGATTTGCTCAGACTTTTTACGGAAGTAGTTGACAACGATCATGGCTCGTGTGCTTCCAATGGTGAGTTGATTCTTCAGATTGTCGAACGACTTCATGCCGTTATGAGTCGGCTAGCACCTGTGAATCGCCATGTTCTCATATATTTCACGTCACATTTGGAGAAAGTAAGTCATTGAATTCACAATCGTGACTGAGAAAGTGTTTGTCAAGCGTTCAATTTTTGCAGGTCGCCTCTTCTCCAAGTACGGCAATGGATATCCATAACCTTTCAAAAGTTCTTTTTCCCACTTTGTTCAGGTAAGTGGCTGGAATTACTCTTCTCGGTGTAAATGGAAAGGAAAGATTGTTCACCTACCGCTAGTTTTCTTCTAACTCACCTTTAAGGCCTCAATTTAACGATTTTGTTGAAATGTCTTCTGGAACAGCCAAGTTTCAACAGGCGACGGAGGTCATACTCCAGAACGCTCATGATATCTTCAATCCACACCAAGCGCAATCGATACGGGTTTGAAGCGTGCATTATACGGGTTTTTCTGATCACCTTTTTTCTAGTGAAGTTGCTTATTCTCTTCCACTAAATAGGCTGCTATGTGATCGTTGCTCACCGGTTATTAGACGGTTGTGTATTCTTATATTTTCTAGGTTTTCAAATAGTTCAATTTAACGGACAGACACCATAGTATAAACAGTGTACAGCGCGTCCCACTGCTGCTAATTTTTGCTGCGGGCAAGTTAGCCAGCGCGTCCACTCCTTGATCGGATCAATAGTCACATTTCATGGCTGTTGAGGGTGCGCAACGAGGTCAGCGGCAGTGGAGCGCGTTGTATCTACGGCTGGCGGATGTCCTAGGAGGCACCAGCCTCTCTCATACAATCTCTCCCTTGTCATTACCTCACATCTCCGCATTTTTATTTTTGTTTCTGGAACAGGGGATTGGAATTCAGTTGAATCTATTTGCTTCACATTGTCAGATTTCAGATTTCCATCTTGATTCATATAATGTATAATATAGTGTCAATATTGCCTCTAGTCTCAATGAATTGTATAGGTCTCGAAATGTCTAGCTTGCGTTTGTGTTGATATAGTAGGTCAATGAATCGTTTTCCTGTGATTACCTAGAAGTGGACTGAAAAATACTGGAAAGTGCAGTACCGCCCAGACTCCTGGCAAAAACGGCGCTTTGCGCAGCATCGCTATAACTCACTTAAAATTGATCTGCTTCCAACTTTGAAGTCATTTTTTGAAAATTTTTAACGAGACTAATACAAAAGTGACAGAATCGCTCCAGCCGCGAAGCGGCTGGAGAGGTTTGGTTTTGCCTGGCACTTGTGATCACTTAGATTTTGGTAAAGTAGTTAATAAAACCTGTAAAACAAATTTTCTAGAGATTTCCTTCTGGATATAAGTGAGAGAGTATAGAAGACACCCGCTGACAAAATTTGAGCCAAATCGATTGAAAATTAACAAAGTTAGATCGGCGGAAGCTTAGCTAAAATTCATGTTTTTTCTTGTAACGCGTCCTCGTGTCCTGTTCCTCGTCCTCGTCCCTCGTCCCTCGTTCCTCGTCTCCCTCGTTCCTGCTTACTCAGCCACTGCCAGTAGGTCGCAGGCTATCAGTACATAGGTAGCATCTGATGACGTCATCAGGATGTCATGTAAAGTACATAGGGTATCTGATGACGTCATAAGGGTGTCATGTAAAGCACATAGGGGTAGCCTGATGGACGTCATCAAGATGTCATGTAAAAAGTACATAGGGCATCTGATGACGTCATAAGGGTGTCACGTAAAGTACATAGGGTGTCTGATGACGTCATCAGGTGTCATGTAAGTACATAGGGCATCTGATGACGTCATCAGGGTGTCATGTAAAGTACATAGGGCATCTGATGACGTCATCAGGTGTCATGGGTGCTAAGAGTACATAGGGCATCTGATGACGTCATCAGGTGTCATGTAAAGTACATATAGGGCAATCTGATGACGTCATCAGGGTGTCATGTAAAGTACATAGAGCATCTGATGACGTCATCAGGGTGTCATGTAAAGTACATAGGGCATCTGATGACGTCATAAGGGTGTCACGTAAAGTACATAGGGTATTCTGATGACGTCATCAGGGTGTCATGTAAAGTACATAGGGCATCTGATGACGTCATCAGGTGTCGCGTAAAGTACATAGGGGCATCTGGATGACGTCGCGCGGTGTCACGTAAAAGCAAACATAGGGCATCTGATGACGTCATCAGGGTGTCGCGTAAAGTACATAGGGGTAGCATCTGATGACGTCATCAGTGTCATGTAAAGTACATAGGGCATCTGATGACGTCATAAGGGTGTCACGTAAAGCACATAGGTATTTGATGACGTCATCAGGATGTCATGTAAAGTACATAGGGCATCTGATGACGTCATAAGGGTGCTCATGTAAAGCACATAGGGCATCTGATGACGTCACAATCAAGATGTCATGTAAAGTACATAGGCATCTGATGACGTCATAAGGGTGTCACGTAAAGTACATAGGGCATCTGATGACGTCATCAGGAGTGTCATGTAAAGTACATAGGGCATCTGATGACGTCATCAGGGTGTCATGTAAAGTACATAGGGCATCTGATGACGTCATCAGGGTGTCAGTGTAAAGGCTACATATCTGATGACGTCATCAGGGTGTCATGTAAAGTACATAGGGCATCTGATGACGTCATAAGGGTGTCACGTAAAGTACATAGGGGCATCTGATGACGTCATCAGGTGTCATGTAAAGTACATAGGGCATCTGATGACGTCATCAGGTGTCATGTAAAGCTACATAGGGCATCTGATGACGTCATAAGGGTGTCACGTAAAGTACATAGGGCATCTGATGACGTCATCAGGTGTCATGTAAAGTACATAGGGCATCTGATGACGTCATCAGGGTGTCATGTAAAGTACATAGGCATCTCGATGACGTCACTCAGATGTCATGTAAAGTACATAGGCATCTGATGACGCTCATCAGGAATGTCATGTAAAGTACATAGGCATCTTGATGACGTTCATCAGGTGTCGCGTAAAGTACATAGGCATCTGATGACGTCATCAGGGTGTCAGTGTAAAGTACATAGGGTATTTGATGACGTCATCAGGATGTCATGTAAAGTACATAGGGCATCTGATGACGTCATAAGGGTGTCACGTAAAGTACATAGGGCATCTGATGACGTCATCAGGTGTCATGTAAAGTACATAGGCAGTCTGGATGACGTCATCAGGGTGTCATGTAAAGTGCTATAGGCATCTGATGACGTCATAAGGGTGTCACGTAAAGTACATAGGGCATCTGATGACGTCATCAGGGTGTCATGTAAAGTACATATAGGGCATCTGATGACGTCATCAGGGTGTCATGTAAAGTACATAGGGCATCTGATGACGTCATCAGGATGTCAGTGTAAAGTAACATAGGGCATCTGATGACGTCATCAGGTGTCATGTAAAGTACATAGGGTGATCTGATGACGTCATCAGGGTGTCATGTAAAGTACATAGGCATCTGATGACGTGTCATAATGGGTGTCACGTAAAGTACATAGGGCAGCTTCTGATCACGTCATCAAGATGTCATGTAAAGCTACATAGGCATCTGATGACGTCATAAGGGTGTCACGTAAAGCACATAAGGCATCTGATGATCGTCATCAGGGTGTCGCGTAAAGTACATAGAGCAATCTGATGCACGTCATCAGGTGTCATGTAAAGTACATAGGGTATCTGATGACGTCATCAGGATGTCATGTAAAGTACATAGGCATCTGATGACGTCATCAGGGTGTCAGTGTAAAGTATATAAGGGCATCTGATGACGTCAACAGCACGCAAAGTACATAGGCATCTGATGGCGTCATAAAGGGTGCTGTAAAGCACATAGGGCATCTGATGACGTCATCAAGATGTCATGTAAAGTACATAGGCATCTGATGACGTCGCCAAATAGGCGGGAAAAGTCACGTAAAGTACATAGGGCATCTGATGACGTCATCAGGGTGTCATGTAAAGTACATAGGGCATCTGATGACGTCATCAGGTGTCAGTGTAAAGTACATAGGTTAGTCTGATGACGTCATCAGGATGTCATGTAAAGTACATAGGGCATCTGATGACGTCATCAGGTGTCATGTAAAGTACATAGGGCATCTGATGAACGTCATCAGGGGTGTCATGTAAAGTACATAGGGCATCTGATGACGTCATCAGGTGTCATGTAAAGTACATAGGCATCTGATGACGTCATCAGGTGTCATGTAAAAGTACATAGGGGCAATCTGATGACGTCATCAGGATGTCATGTAAAGTACATAGGGCATCTGATGACGTCATCAGGTGTCATGTAAAGTACATAGGCATCTGGATGAGGTCATCAGGTGTCATGTAAAGTACATAGGGCATCTGATGACGTCATCAGGTGTCATGTAAAGTACAGGATATGGGCATCTGATGACGTCATCAGGTGTCATGTAAAGTACATAGGGCATCTGATGACGTCATCAGGGTGTCATGTAAAGTACATAGGCATCTGATGACGTCATCAGGTGGTCAGTGTAAAGTACATAAGGCAATCTGATGACGTCATCAGGTGTCAGTGTAAAGTACATAGGGCATCTGATGACGTCATCAGGGTGTCATGTAAAGTACATAGGGCAATCTGATGACGTCATCAGGGTGTCATGTAAAGTACATAGGAGCATCTGGATGACGTCATCAGATGATGTCATGTAAAGTACATAGGGCATCTTGATGACGCCATCAGGGTGTCATGAAGTACATAGGTTATCTGGATGACGTCATCAGGGTGTCATGTAAAGTACATAGGTAATCTGATGACGTCATCAGAATGTCATGTAAAGTACATAGGGCATCTTATGACGTCATCAGGATGTCATCTAAAGTACATAGGGCATCTGATGACGTCATCAGGGTGTCATTCAAAGTACATAGGCATCTGATGACGTCATCAGTGTGTTATCTAAAGCACATAGGGCATCTGATGACGTCATCGGGGTGTCATCTAAAAGTACATAGGGCATCTGATGACGTCATCAGGATGTCATGTAAAAGTACATAGGGCAATCTGATGGCGCTTCATCAGGATGTCATGCAAAGTACATAGGGCAATCCTGATGACGTCATCAGGTGTCAGTTGTAAAGTACATACGGCATCTGATGACGTCATCAGGGTGTCATGTAAAGTACTTACGGCATCTGATGACGTCATCAGGTGTGTCATCTAAAGTGCATTGATAGGGCATCTGATGACGTCATCAGGATGTCATCTAAAGTACATAGGGGCATCTGAGGACGTCATCAGTGTGTGTCATCTTAAAGTACATAGGACATCTGATGACGTCATCGGGGTGTCATCTTACACATAGGGCATCTGATGACGTCATCAGGATGTCATGTAAAGTACAGAGCATCTGATGACGTCATCAGGATGCTCATGCAAAGTACATAGGCATCTGATGACGTCATCAGGATGTCAGTGCAAAGTACATAGGGCATCTGATGACGTCATTCTGACGTCGTGCCAAGGTCGTGCCAAGTGCATAAAGCATATGGTGACGTCATCAGGACTTGTCGTGCCAAGGTGGTGCTGGCGTGCATAGGGCATCTTCTGACGTCATCAGGACGTCGTGGAAGTGAGTAGCGCTTCATTTTGTAGCGTGCGCAACAAGTTTGTTGCTCACTGGATTATTATAGCAATCCATGCTATTCGGAAAAATATTGAAGATTTTTCAGAGATATTACTTCGTAATATCAATAAAAAGTGAACAATTCTAGTCAAAAAAGGGGTCTCCTCAAGCAAAAGAGGTTTGCTGAGGTCAGAAACGTTCCAACAAAAAAGGGAACAATAGGTAAGTAGAATGGAGTGAGAGCCTTACAAAAATGAACAATATTTTCTCAGACTGATTTTCCTGGCCGATACTTCTTAACAGCAAAAACAAAACCGTTGTGGTATTTCACGAGGAAGAGTTCAGTGGTTTCCTAAGTATGGACTTCAATTTTGACGAGATTATAAGAAAGTACTCTTCATTAGATGCTGCACTTTGGTTTCGCTTCTCGTAGCAACTGGAGCTAATCGTCCGTCTATGATTTTGGCATCATCTTCTATTCTGATGGTAAGTATTAGGTTTACATGCACTTTCATTCAAACGGTTCTCGCGTAATCAAGACCATTTTTGGAACTACAGAGTGCTTTCGTGTAGAACACCGCAACGGTCTGTTTTCCTGTTAAGAAGTATCGGCCAGGAAAATCAGTCTGAGAAAATATTGTTCATTTTTTGTAGACTCTCCTCATTCTACTTACCTATTGTTCCCTTTGTTGAACGTTTCTGACGCCAACCAAACTCTTTTTGCTTGGGAGACCCCTTTGATAGAATAATAGATTAGGATCTGGCGAATCATCGAAAAATGCACATTTCCAACTTCGACAAAACGCCTATGACAGAAAGGCCAGTTTTACATACCATTGCATTCGCCTTACTGACAGGAACACGGAAATCCCTTTGAAACTTCATCTTGTCAATTTCAAAGCGAGTTATGACGACGCCTCACTGTGTACACCCCAAAAAACGCCTTTTACAAAAAATCTGCAGGGTATTGTAGAATACACATGGGAACATATTCCACGTTCGACTTTCGATAAATCTTGGCATTGTGAATATCCGTTGAAAGAATTTCTTGAGCAGTACACCAAGATAGCATAGATTTTATTCGGCTAACGTTTCGGCGCTCTCGCCTTCGTCGGAGCATGGAAAGCAAAGCACATAAGTAAACTACGCGTCCAAGCACTATTTTACAGCAAAGTAGAGAAGGGGGCTAGCTCTCGGGTGACCGCCACACGCTCGTCCTTTCTATTAATTTTCGGATTTTTAGAGGTAATCCAAAACGCTTTCAGAGTTCTGGGTGCGGCGATCTCTGACTCGCGAGCAAGGATAAGCGAGCTTTGTTGACCTCTGCGGGTTTTGATCTGCGTGATCGGCCTTCTGATGGCCATCGAGGTGGTCTGAGGTAATGTGCTTATCTGGGTCAAATTCCGGTCCGCAATTGCGTCTCGACACGCTTTGCGGCCGCGCGCTTTCGAGTCGGAAGAGTTTCCAGCGCCGCAGCTGCCGATCTGTTGACTCTAGGTAGGTTTCAGAAACTGGAAACTAGACAAAATTGAAGAAAACTGTATAAAAAAGCCATTTCGAGTCGGCTTCGGAGCTGGAAACTCAATTGACTCGAACGCGTGCGGCCGCAAAGCGTGTTGAGACGCAATTGCGGACCGGAATTTGACCCAAGGGCCGGATGCATCAACGCGCCAGGTTGGGGTATGGGGCGGGGCAGTGGGCATCATTGACGATCGCAGTGCTAGGGAGTAGATCATCTAATCAATCGTGGCCCAGCTTTGTTTTTCGCTGCTCTATCTGCCCCGGCCTCCGAGCTGGGGCAGCTGGGGCACGATTGATTTGGTGATTTACAGAGTTCTTCAAGGGCGCAGACTGCCCTGCCCCTGCCCCAACCCGGCCTAATGATGCATTCGGCCCCAGATAAGCACAGCAGCTCCACTCATTGACCCGCCATCTGTCCAACTGAGGGTGCCCGGCAGACTGTAGTCTGCTTACTAAAGGTTGGTGTTTGAGCCCTTATGACGTCGTTTTTGTTCCGGTTTTCTTGCGAATTACCTCCTTTTGTTATAAAATAGTGCTTAGACGCGTAGTTTTCTTATGTACTTTGCTTTCCAGGCTCCGACGAAGGCGAGAGCGCCGAAATGTTAGCCAAATAAAATCTATGCTATCTTGGTGTACTGCCCAAGAAATTCTTTCAACTCATGGAAACGTTAAAGAAGAGGCAATGACAAACAAAGACATCCGTTCGCTTCTTACCTTGAAGATAGAAGTGCCATTTTTGCCCGATGACCGTGACTGCGGAGGGACACTTGCGTAGTGTAGTCGAATATTGTAGAACGCCCATGTAAAGATAACTTCACGAGTTACCCTATACTAATTGATCTGAACATTGAAATATAGTGTAGTCCACCAAAAGTCGCACACAGCAACTACATAGAGGATGGAATTCCTCATACCTACCAATTTTTTCGAAATAGCCTTTCAGTGGGCCTGGGAATTACTTCAGTCCACTACCCCGGATCCAACACTTACCCAATCACAGCTTTACGGGTAGATATCATTTACAAAGTAGGTTATAACAATTTTAGAAGAGAAAAATTTGTTAAAAACAATCTGCACCAAAAAGTAGATCCCAAAATGCTCCAAATGTTACAAAAAGTTTTTCTGCATAAATGGGATAGCGACTTTTTTCAACATGTTTTCGCAGTTGAAGACCCCCCACCCGGTTATGACACTTACTATTAAATCGCGATGGGAAAGGATTCGTCTAGTCGAAGCGGCCAGGCCGTAATCTTTCGTCAAGACGTAGGGTATTCGGCACCGAATTGCAGACTCCACACTCAATCTCACGGCGTTGTTCGCAAATCTCCGTCACGTTTCACACGGCATTGCGTTCCCACGAGCGACCCCAAGTCGGTCGAAGGTTTGAAATCGCTGGATCTCAGTTCGCGGCAGTATGTATTGTTGGTCGTTTCGATTTCAAGTCGAAGCGACCAACAATACTGCCGTGGCATATCGGCATTGTATCACCCAACAGGCTAAAGGCCCATTTATCCGCTTGAAGTCGAAGCGACCAACTATGAACGACCCTTTAGCCCCTTGGGTGCTACAATGCCGATATCGGCTTACATAAGGTTTTTGAGGCCCATAAACAACAGCAGAAGAACAGGGCGATCAAAAAATTCGAACACGCTAATTTGGATTGAGGTTTACTCTGGTCCATCGAGTGCTTATGCGCTATTCCTTCATACTGAATCTTCTACAGGCTCCGCTCAGTGCCGATGTGGACTAGACGAATTCCATCCCACAGTAAAGTGTAGCTCTTTATAGAAAAACGCACTGTGCATATAGATCTCTAGGTCTGTGTCCAAAATTGAGATTACAAACGTATACCTGATTTGGGATGGCCTGTTTAAAGGCAGTGTTCACGATAAACTTAGATTTCGAGATTAATAGCTGAATCGATTGTGTGGCCCTGGTTAGAACTGAAATTACGAAGAAATCGAGAAAACGCACCAGAGCGGCCCGAAATACGTTACTCTCACCCCGCTTCTTTACTCTCACAGGAAGTGTTCGTTGTGACAATAAATTTTTTGTGGACCCGTCCTTTGCGATTCTATACTCTCTGTTGCTCCGATCGTCCCTTCGGACCCTAACTAATACTGTTTTGCCTGAAACATCCTTCCATTTTCGATTAGCCCCATTTTTTTACCCGTGACAACCACCGTGAACATGTTCATCCAATTGGATAACTAGTCTAGGCCAGAGAATATTGCCACTGAAATAAGAAGTCTTAGTGCGTTTTTCGCCATTCTTCGTAATTTTAGTAACACTTGGTGGCCAACGCATTGTTTTGAGTGAAAAACTCGGGAACGAAAATCGTTGGGAACAATAAGTAAGTTAGAAGTTAGTCCCACTCGATAAGGAGAACTAAAGTGAAGAGTTTATGCTCCCTCTTGTGTGCACAATACAGATTAGTGATTAAGAAATTCATTAATAATAATAATATGAGCAATCAATTCAATTCGTAAGGATCGAGTTCGGGAAAAAAATGTGATGAGACTGAATCGCGACGGGGCTAAACCCCAGAGGAAAAGAAGAACCTGAAAAAAGTATCAGGAAACGGATGGTGAATACCAGACCACAACTCGTTGACGAGGCCAACCCCCATCTGTCTTTCACCTTCCCCCCCCCAGGTCACTTTCAAGGGTCGCCTTTCGCGCACTTCGACAGGCGGCCTTAACTAGCGGCGGGAATTCAAACACGTACATTCTTCTTTACTACATGATCTCTCCGCCGCTAGTTCTTCTTACGCTTTTATTTGGATTTTGAACTTGTGGAGCTTATTTCCTACTTTCCTCCCCTGGGGGGAAGCCGCGACCACTGCCGCTTCGATCCTATTTTTTTCACTTCATTTGGCAAAGCAATATAAATATTTTATATAACGCGAGATGTAAAAAAAAAACTTTCAAATTTCTTGCAGAAAAAAACTAACAACCGCTAAAACACGTGAAAGACTCATTACAGTGAATTACAATGACAGTTTTTACTAACCGTAGTACGGCCTTCCCCCGCGGCGAAAAACGCCCCTACCTCTATGAATGCGAGAATCCATATGATAAATATGTGGGTGAGCATAGTAAGGGCTAAATGGTTGTCGAATCTGATATGGGCTGAAACTGGCACGTGCTCGGTAGGGAGAACCTCTCAGTGGGCAGTAAGCGATGTTGGCATGGTTCCCGTACGAACCGTCCAGCGATTCTTCTGTGACCTTTTCAATGAGGTCAAATTTTGCGTCTGCTGCGACAAAATTCCTGAGCGAAGACATGAATTCCGTGATTACGCCCTTGTAGTATACGCCTCCTGCAGTTGACCTTGTCTGCTTTCCCACGCTCAAACACGGCTCCTCTGTGCTCAGGACGGTTGGAACCTTGTTTACGACTAGCTTCTTGGCGGCTGCCGAGGTATCCTTGATAAGCGCCATCAGTTCGTTCGTGTCCAACCTATTCGTCTCCCACGCGGCATCTCCCCGTGGCGGGGCCACCGATACCAACTTTGTTCCGTTCCTAACGAGGTCGACCATTGCGCACCTAATAGTCTCTTCCGCCACTTCGATCTAGTTGGTGACAGCTTTATCAATGTTTTCTCTTTCTGTGTCACCCGCACGCATGGTTTTTTTAGCTCTCCATCTCCATCACACTCAAGTCTTATCAGGTTCAGAGCACGTCTTACAATTTTCATTGCACTTTCTTGGAATTTCATACCCGTGCTGCTTACCTCTGTCTCCACACTGTTGTCTCTAGCAGCATTGTCGTTCGCTTCAGTACCCATGGTTTTCTCATTTTCATCGAGTAGCATGGCCTCTGTGTACTGTGATGACATCTGCAACACTGAATTCTATTCAAACGGCCTTACACCACACTATGCAAAGACACAAACGTTGTCCATACACCAAGTCGTTGAAATCAATGAGGCTATGACGTGGCCACAAAGGCTAAATCAATACTGATCACAATTTTTTTAAACCACTGAGGTTCTGCTTTGTCATTGAGACTGTTTCCTTAGCCACTTAGGCACTTCTATCACAGTACACTTCGCCACCAAGGCATTTTTTGGGCCACTGAGGCCGTTTTCGTTTCGTCCGCAAGACCGCTTCGAAAAAAACTTTGGTCCACCAAAAATCGATCACCTAGATCGACGAGGTCACTCTGGTGCCTCTATCACTTTCTCCGAGTCGGGCTCGCCACAACCTGATCGACTTTCTTTTTCTTTTTTTTTTCGGTGCTACCACTGAGGCAGTCTACCGCTTGTTTTCAAAATTTCCCAAAACAGTCGATCTCTATGCCGAAAAAAAATCTCCCAACAATCACTTGTAATGTGCAAACTCGAGGTCGGCTTGGCCCCCAATTAAGTAAGTTAGAAGTTAGTCCCACCCGATACGGAGAACTAAAGTGAAGAGTTTATGCTCCCTCTTGTTTGCACAATACAGATTAGTGATTAAGTAATTCATTAATAATAATAATATGAGCAATCAATTCAATTCGTACTCAGGCAAACTGGGGCGTCGACAACAGGTTGATAAGTTGTCATCTCATAAACCGCTCCCTGTTGACAAGTCAAATCGCGCGTATTGTCAGCCTGAGACCTGCCCGTTGCCCAGCGACGTCCGCCTGTTGTCGGGCTGTTGACAACTCGATGCGTCGCGTTTAGCGGCCTATTGAGCAGCAGTTCACATCCTACAGGAATGTTTCTTCTAGCTCAGGTACTACTTTTTACCGACACGCGTCGCGGTCGGCACTCCGACACGCGTCGCGGTCGGCACTCCGACACGCGTCGCGTTCGACACTCCGACACGCGTCGCGGCTGTGTCGCCCAGCCTCCACTGGGGTGACCACTGGATGGGCAGAACGTCAAGATGCTGGGAGGGGCCAATGTACCTCAAACTTAGGTAATTGAACAGGCTGCGCTCTCATCATTCACAGCATGGCTGAAAAATGCGTTGTATACTTCCCTTGTATCTAGAGCGTTAGCTGTGCAACAGCTCGACATCGACGAGATCATAACGCGCGGCCGTAATTGGTGTGCAACAGCTCGACATCGACCAGAGCATAACTCGCGGCCACGGCCCCGCCGAATATCAGCGCTTTGGCCAGCGGTGACTAATGGTGGGCGGATCAACCTGTTGTCGACGCCCCAGTTTGCCAGAGTAAGGATCGAGTTCGGGAAAAAAATGTGATGAGTCTGAATCGCGACGGGGCTAAACCCCAGAAGAAAAGAAGAACCTGAAAAAAAGTATCAGAAAACGGATAGTGAATACAAGACCACCACTCGTTGACGAGGCCAACCCCCATCTGTCTTTCACCTTCCCCCTCCACCCCCCCCCCCAGGTCACTTTCAAGGGTCGCCTTTCGCGCCCTTCGACAGGCGGCCTTAACTAGCGGCGGGAATTCAAACTCGTACATTCTTCTTGACTACATGATCTCTCCGCCGCTAGTTCTTCTTACGCTTTTATTTGGATTTCGAACTTGTGGTGCTTATTTCCTACTGAACACTGCCTTTAACCAAGTATCCTTTGCTGGCCAGGAATGAATGGTTAAGTGGCCGGAGTTGTCGCCTTTTATACCGAGTATTCACCCCCGACAAAACGTAAAAGTAGGGCCTTAAACGCGAGCCCGGTCTTGAGTACAAGTCAACCACCTCATAAATTTCTTAAACATTGTAGCAATGAACCACTAGACAGTCATCAGGCACCTGCCATACTTACTACGGTCTTATGTTCATACTGGTCGCACTACAACATATGCGGGAGATTGTCATAATAGATGGTTGCTATTTCCAAGCAAGCTTTTGCGTAGCTAATGTCATCGATTAAATTGAAAGAGAAAACGCCCAAGTGGGCAATGGGCGCGACGCGACTTCTCGCGTGAGAACCTCGAGTCCGCAAACTGCCACTACCCATGCACAGGTTTGTGCAGCACTGCATCTCCTAGAAGTAAATATCTGAACGAGGTTTGCTCCGTTGTTCATGATCGCTCAATGCACTCAATTCACTCGCTCTACCACCAAATGGCCGCCTCCTTTCCCTATGACTATATTTACGGGACAGGGGCTCTCTACACACCGAGGGAGGAGTTGTCCCATTTTTGCAGTTCGAAATGTCACGCTACTTTATGCAAGCGAAGTGGTCCCGAGTGGAATTAGAGCCGCAAAGAGCGGGACAACTCCTCCCTCAGTGTGTAGAGAGACCCTGTCCCATATTTACAGACGTACCTCTATTTAACTGTGAAAATTACTGCCGTTGATTGCGTGCGGGAGCATGCGTATGATGCATCTCCTTCTCTCCCTCACTTTCTCGCTGTCTCTCCGCTTGCTCCATACGAGCACGCGAGGGAACAAACAAAATTTGTCTGCGAAATAGAGGATAAGTACGAGTGACATCACCTCACCTGTCCTCTCGATGATTATCGACACGGCCGAGCGAGAGCCAGTAACGTTCCCATTCGTCGGTATCGCATGCCATAAGCGGTTTGCAGAGTCGAAGTAGCAACGTTGCTTGCAGCGACGAGCAGAACCATGAGATGCAGTATTGATTAGGCGCTATCCATATTCCTCAACGCCATGATCGCGCTGACATTGAGGACTATGAATAGTGCCTAACAATAGACGACGGCGGCGACCCACGCGGCAAAAAAAAGACGAAGGTACCGCAGAATTTTGACGGCGCGACAGCCCTGGGTTACTGCCAGAGGGCGGCGACCAACAGCGATGATAATCTTCGAATGAATTTTGTCGCCGCGTCAAGGCTGACGCTCGGCGACCACTCGTCTGTCGCTGCAGCTGCAGACCCCTCTAGTTGGCCAAGAGATCCTATTCGCTCTAAGGACACAAAAGCCCTCATAATCTATGAGGCAATCCTGAAGAGCTCTCAATTTCGAACATCACCAGCAGCGAGCGATCGCTTTTTCGTCGAAACAGTCATATTTTTTAATGGACCACCGCTCCGCAGCTGGAAATAATGAAAATCGAGAGCTTTTCATAACTGCCCCACAGTATATGTAACTACCTTTCGTTGAAGTGTTTTAGTGAAGAAGTCTTACCACTGTGTTGAAGACCACTCGCCAGTAATGCGCTCAAAGCACCACGGTGTTCGATCGGTTACAGCTATTGACCAGTGATTATACCCGTCACTGTCCCCTCGACTGCGCGCTGAATTACGCGAATTGTTCTGTTTTCCTTTTTTCAGTCTGTTCTCGTAATGCCCAGCTTTCCAAAGCATACGTCAAAGCTAGGAAACGGTGCAGTCGATCAGGTGAGCACAATGTCAGATGTTCCTCGTCTATCACAGCTCCTTCGGCTGTTCTGAATGCTCCCGCAAGCTTCTAATTTCCTTTTACTCAACTCCGGCACTAAATCGTTCGTATCGGTGATCTCGCGACATAGGTCACCGAGATAGTATACCCATGGCTTGTACACTGATTGAGAGAGATGATCGTTTCGTTCACCATGATTAGGCATAAGAAACGTGTTTCTGGTGAAGATCATGTTCATTTAATTTAGCTGAAGACCGACCTCTTCACACAAATTGTTCGTTTGACTTAAATGTAAAGCTTGATCACATTTTGAGTTTTCCGGAAATCCGGTCAAGTATTAGATCGGGCTGAGCTAACTGAACTAGTTACAAGTTTCGTAAGCTTCAAGTCCTTACTTTTGAAGATAACTGCCTCGACGGAAAGAATTATAGTACTCATAACAATGATGATCTTGCGGATTTCCACGGCGGTTGCGGCAACCCGGTAATAGCGGCGGTCACCATGAGATGATGTACCCGGCGCGCCGTGTAGAAAACGTTGACGGACGGTGGCTATAAAACGATCGACGGTAACACTTCTTCTGTATCCGTCCACACTTGCACTCAAACTTACGCATAGGACGAATCGCCTCAACAGATGCCGCTTCTTCTGCGGTCTTCGTACATTGCCTGTAATTATTGAGTTGATGCATAATTTTGGAACATTTTTTTACCATTTATTCAACCAAAACAATATTTAACCAAAACATGTTGGAATGATCATTCGAGAGCATAGTCACCATACACTTCAAAAATTGCTTCCCATTTCCGGCAGTCCGTCGATTCCACGTACGAAGTCACACATCTTGGAAGCAATCCACGCTTTGACATCAGCCACCAAGTCGTCCAAATCGTCGTCGACTTTGTTTGTTTGTCAGCTTTTCAAAGAGCGATTGACATGATAGTCCGTTGGCGCTTCTGTTGCTGAATACGGCGGATGTGGGGGCAGATCCCATCCCTTATTGGCGATGGATCCGAATACACGCCGCTCAACATGTGGACGGGAGTGATCGTGATGGAACACGATGTGGTTTTTTTGCGCCGCCTCTTTGTCTCGATTGCAGCGTTAAAGGCACAGGACACCCAAAAAATAAATTATCAGATTTCATGCCTACCTTTGAGAGAGTCACACGCTGATCGCAGTGGTATCTCTAAAATCGTCCAAGACCCCCTTTGAACAGAGTTATGGCTCTTCAAAGAAGCCTAGATTTTGAGGGTGAAAAATTGGTGGACGAGTTATCTCAGGCCTGTATTTCTCTTCATTCGCAATCGTTGCGTGAGAGAAAGCCAGGATAAGGAGACAGTCTGGTAATGGACTGAAGAACGACGACTTGTTGGAATTCATCCATCCATCGAGCCGCTATCGAGTTCGAAAATCTGTTAGGGGGTCGGGCCTTTGGTGGTGAGCGAAGGGGGCCGGGCCTGTGGTGGTCGCTTATATCTCGCTTATTTGGAGGAAGTGAGATCTGGCATTCGGCACGTGTTGTACAGGAGCGGTCTTCTACACAATTACATGAAAATCTCAAAATTCATATCTGAGGGTATACTGTGCCTTTAAGGCGATCACGCTGAGCCAGATAGACGTCGCTGTTAATGTGGAATTGCCGCTTGTCATTTCTGTCAGGGATTCTCCATTGTTGTCTTTCATCTGCGTCGTTAAACCAATAACAAATGTCATCTAAAATGATTTCCCGATGGATGATTCTGCTTTTATCCCCCCACACACACACACCACATAGCCTTCTTACAGTGCACGTCCTTTGATATCCCTTAGGGGGAACACCCGGCGAAATGCAGATCTTCTTTCTTTCAACGTTTTTAAAGAGAAGCCATGACTCATCCGCAGTGACAAGATTCTTCAAAAATGGTGTTTCGCTGCAGTAAATCGATGAAAATTCATACGCGCTCAGCTTCGTTGTTGACGGAGAGCTCGTGGGGCACACCTCCGGCCAATTTCCATACCTTTCCAAGCTTTTTCAGGCGTCAAACGATCGTAGATTGATTGACATTAGAGTTTTCAGCCAGCATTCGCGCTGTCAGGCTTCCGCCCTCTTGCACCTGTAAGATGTGCTTGATCATCAAAATTCGATAGCCGACCTCTTCCTTCTTTTCCCTCCTAACTAGTGTCACCAGATTTGAAACGAGTAAACCACTTTCGTACTGCACTATCAGCAAATGTTCGTTCGCTAGTGCTTTGAGATCGCGAAATGACTGGGCTGTGGTCCATCCTTTCTCGCAGTGGTAGAGCATAATATGGCAAATACGTGTGATCTTCGAGACGCATTTTTTAACTAAATATTGAGGATTATTTTTATATAAATATTGAAGACGAAACGCCAATTTTCACTAAATAAAAACGCGTTAATAAAAACGTTCCGTAATTATTATCAACCCAATAACTAGGGCCCGCTCATCGACCTAACAAGGAATCTGAAAAACGAAGTTCTGTCTGGTCCTCAACCTTACGTGACATCTAAAGAACCCCATTGTCTGTGCACAACACGTTGGCGCAAACTTGGTGTACGCATCATGCATTACGTGAACCGAGTTGGCGCCGACGCGCGTGGGGTTACTCCGTTGAAACCACACCCCGACACTGCGTTCCATGTATTTTGAGTGAAATATTACGTAAGATACTTCCATGATAGCTGATGATAACTCACTTATCCCTGGTGCACATCTTTGAAAATAAACTGTAAAGCTCAATTGATTACTCAATGACAGCTAGATGACCATGTTCATTTTCAAGCACAACTGGTCCGAAAACGCTATGTAAAAAAGAGATACAGTGCATACGATTTGACTTCGATAACTTGGTAACAAGAAAACCAACATCGCAAACAATACAGAAATTGAACCGTAACAAGACCAAGGCCGAGCTCCATTTCCGATAAAGCTATCTTCATAGGCGCTGTAGTCATATACGTCACACCATCGAGTCTAATTTGCTCCTAAACTAAGCAAATACAGTGCGCATGGTTGAGATCAAGCGGATTCCAGGCAGGGCCTTCAGGGACAAGCGCGCCGTTGTGAGGAACCTCGGCGGTGCTATATACGATCCAGCTATCCTATGGTTAGCTATACAGCTATCCTCTGGTTCGAAGTCAAATTTACTGTGTTCCTTCGCGCACGCTTGTGTGGAGCGAGGGTAAAGACTGTGAAAAAGTAGGGAGAAGGAGACGCAGCATACGCGCGCAGACACTCGCGATGAACGGAAATAAATAGCACTTCAAAACAGAGGATAGGTCTAGTGTGAGCGCGCACATTTCTTGCACAACGTGAGAGCGCGATTTACTATACAATTGCTGACAACTCGAGTGAAATACATGGAATAGTTCAGGAATTCCAATATACGCACAGGTCTCCAGCTCCCAACTCCTGAGTGACCGGAAATGAACTCAGCCCCGCTTACAGCACAAACAAACAACCGAACCGACTGATGAAATTCCTTCCATAAGTAAGAATCAATGTTAATCTTGTGACGAACAACAAGTGCGACAGCAGTACCGCCCATCAGCTATTCCATGGATCTCAACTTATATGGAATCGATTATTTCATTAGACTATAAGTAAAACAAAAAAGAGGAACTGCTGAGACACATGTTGTCCACCACATATCTGCTCAAGGCCTTTCCCTGTCTTGCCATATTCTGCCATACCCGCCACGATCTGCATCGAACTGCTCACGGTACTCATCCCTAACCTAAAAAAAACACTTGAGCGATACCAAGTTCTAAGCGTCTTGCCATTTTTTTATCCACTGGCAAATGAATAATTTTATCAAATCCAAACAGTGGCTAGTTAATTTTTAAATGAGAAGTGTTACACGATGTGTACACAGACCCAAACACTACATGACCAAGGTCCGACCTGTCCGCCGTGTTTTCCTCGTCCATATTGTCGCCCCTCAATAAATCCAGCATCATAATCCACTCGAATCATCCTGCCATCACACATCGTCCGATTTAGAAATCGCACAGCATTCTCGGTATCTGCCCGGGTATAGTATCTGAAATTCAAACGCTTAGTTCTCAGGTGCATAATGAGGTTGGACTTAGACGTACAACTACATACATTACAAAACAGAAACCACAAGGACTCTTCTTGAATCGATCAAGGCCCATAATTATACGCTTAACCTCTCCTGCGCGACCAAAAAGCTCATATAACTAAAAAAGTAATTTACAACTGAAATTTTAAGCAACTCATAAAATCGAATTAACCTGATCTTCACTTGTGTAGAATGATAAGTTCCCTATGTATAGCGTTGTGGAGGTTCGCAGAGCTATATCTTGCTCTTTCAGAGTACCCTGGAATACACATTTATGTTAATAAGAGATGAATGGCCTTAGCAATCTCAGTAGTAATTCGAGATCTGTATTTGGCCGGGTTTCAGTTTGCCGCGGGCAGTCGAACGCTCTTTAGAATTCTGAATTCAAAACTGAAGCAGAGGTCCACAACAATTTCGTAAGAAAATGGTTGCTTAAATATCTCAAAAATACCCTTGAGTGTTGGAAACAATCAAGATTTCGAGAGACTTTCAAGTATCGGAAATTCTAGTAATCGTTTTGGGTGAGACGATCGTCTGGAGTAAAAATTCAAAGTCAGTATTTACGATTCCGGTTTCTAGCAGCAGCATTTTTGATGTGAAGGACCACTGTAAAAGCTAGAGGCAGTGTCCACGATAAAAACCGTTTTCGAGTTTTTACCGGATTCGGAAATTTCGTGGCTTACGGCCACAGCAATGTCGGAGAACGGCTAAAAAAGAGCCCCTCACAGCTCTACACGGTCCTAAACTTTTATGTAGAGCGCGACCTCCTCCCATTCCCCTCAACGGCTATTGATCAAAGTAAACAAGGGAAAAATTGACTTCATCAAAACATACGATTATCAAATCATCAACCATTCCCCATGATGCACGGATTGATTAAGTTCACCACATTTGATCATTGTTTTCTTCACGGAGTCGACTTTCCAGTTGTTTGTTTCGATCAGTGGACGTTGAGGGGAAAAAGGAGGGCACTTTACACACAAGTTCAGAGCCGTGTAGAGCTATTTTGGGTAGATTTTTACGTTTTTTTTTTCAAGACGGCTGCTGCCATAGGCCCCAAACCTTTTGATTTCCAGTGAAAAGTCGTGGGCGGTTTCCATAGTGGACACTGGCTTTACCGAGAATGACGGAAATTTGCCATTAGAATCGAAAATAACAGCAGGAGCAAGGTCGACGAGAATTTTCTTACGCCGGAGTAGATCTAGTTAAGGAGAAGTTCAAAGGCGCAGTCCAACCACAAAACAATTTTTTCAGTTTTTCTGCTGGCACTGGAGAGAATTTCGGGGTAAATACAACAGTCTACAACATCGCTCAAAACCCCTGCGAACGGAGCTAGGGAAACTCACAAATCGTGTCATTAAACGGCGAAAAATTTCCGGATTTCTGTCTCGGGTCTGCTACTGCCCTTCATTTGCAGCCGTTACATAGGATTGAGTAGAATGAACAGCGAAACCGTTATTAATTGTAGAATCGAAAACTCTCATTGAAATCTATCACCCGTCTCTACTCTATTAATTGAGAAAAGTGAGAGGTATGTCTTTCTGGGGGCGGAGCAAATGGTTGTCCAAACAATACTGGCCCATTCGAGAGAATTTCGCAGCTGGCATCGTTGCAAACCACAGCGATCGGAGTACAATATCAGAAATTACTTACAAGATTGGCCTGTTTATTTAAAAGTTTAAATGTTGGCTATTTAATAATGCAAAATATTATATCAAAGTCAGTGTTCACGATAAATCTCTTTTTTAGTTTTCAGTGTGAAACACTACGCTGGCAGATACTGGGGGGAGGGGTGGGATAGGGTCGAAGAAAGCAGCGAAAACAGGCCAGAAATCGATGAAAACATCCGCAAAGAGAAGACTTCGTTAGCCCAGTACACCTGCTTAGCCCGGACCGCCCCCCCCCCGTTTCGACGATCTCGTGACGCCGCAGACGTTTTCGCTAGCAGATTGCCGATTGACTCCGCCACATCCAACCCGATCGATTCGCGCAAATATCGCCATTAAACCCCCCCCCCCTGCGGAAACTAGCAGGGCGCGTAAGCTCGTCCGCGCCCTGAACCTGTACTTACGTAAGAAACCACTCTTCAACCTTATTCTGAGCGCTTTTCTCCACTGTTTCTTCCCTATTCTTCAACTCACGACCAAACAACCCCATTTTTAGTCGAACTTGATTTTTATATTCACCGTGAACACTGCCTTTCATCTATAGTGGAGAAACATCCTCGAAAAACGCCCAGAATAAGCTAAAGTAACGGTTTCTAACGTACGTATAGGTTCAGGGCGCGCGCACTGCTAGTTTCCACAAGCGCGCGCTAATGGCGAAATGTGCGCGAATCGATCCGGCTGGAGTTGGCGGAGTTGCTTGGCAATTTACGATCGAAAACGTCCGCGTCGCAACGAGCTAGTCAGAACGGGAAGGGTGAAAACTGGCTAGATATTAGAGAAAGACGACCATGTAGAAGAGATTTCGTGGTCCAGGCAAGCCTGGCCCACGCAATCTCTTCTACGTGGTCGTCTTTCTCTAAATTCTAGCTCGTTTTCACTGCCTTCTTTCGCCCTACCCTTTCGAGCATCTGCCGTCCGAAATTCGAGAAAGATATTTATCGTGAACACTGCCTTTAAACAAAAGTAGACCCATCTGCCTATATTTTATTTATTGGATACGCTACAATAAGGTATACGTAAGAGAGAGAGAGAGAATCACCCACTCTAAGGCAACAACTCAGACCGTAAACAGAGCTAAGGATATGAACATGAGAATGAAACAAGAACAAGAACGCCAAATCGGTACACTTTCTCAGAAATGCAGCAGTTTCCCTCTTGAAATTGTTTGAAAGCACCAGAATACGGGAGAACGAATGGTATATTTAAATTTATCGATATAAAAATTGAGCCAGCCCTGCAGGTAAATGCATGCAGGCTGTGCCCAGGTTTCGGTACACTGTAGTAGATTTTCTCCGAATCGCCTCTGGTTCTGGAAGCCATAACTCTGTAAAATTTGGTTGCATCAGTTTCAACCACTCCGTTCAGAATTTTGAAAAACATGCAAGCGTCGTTGAGTTTTCTTCGTGACTCCAGCGTATGAAGACTACAATTCCGATTTCTGGATCCCGAATCGCGAATGTTCTCGTATATGGCAGTTTTAGAACTACGCGGACGCCAGTTTTCTCAAATGAAATGAATGCGCAGCCACCGATATTACTAAATTCTTACAAGTCGTTAACGAAACTGACGGGAGCCGCGATAACTGGGAAATTAATCTGAATATCATCATAAAATCAACAGACTTTACCTGAAATCGCTGATCACGGTATTCACTCACAGGACCGGCGGTTTCCGGATGACGAAGTGCAAACATTTCTGAAAATATTAGGATCGATCTTCCCACCAACGTAGAAAAATGAGGATAGAAAAATTTGAAACTTCTCAACACACAGCTCAACAGAAAAATTTATATTTCAAAAGAACTCACCTGCCCTAGCAGCATTACGCGCTCGAACCCTCGCATCAAATGGATTCATCTACAACTAAATGCAAGAATGTTTAGCTTCGACACACCACAACAAGAAAAATCGACTTCAAAAAGGAGGACAGATGTAGTTATCCTGCGACTCAACGCAAGCTTATAGCCACAAGCATGAAACATACTTTTATTTTCAATTTTAAATACAATTGCGATTCTCTATCTTCTATAAACAGTAACTAACAGTCAGGGTCTAACAATCTGTGACGAGCGGAATTCCGATAACCCGATGATTTTTAACACCACGACTTTCGACAAGCGCTTTTTGAGTCATGGTGCGGTAAGAAGTTGGGAGCTGTTTCCGATATTGGGGTTGAAAGAAAATCAAGACCCATGCCAAATTTCCCATCAGGGAGCGTTGAAACATGTCAGAATTAATCAAGTATTCAACCCGTGGCCGAGAATGCGAGGACGGCACCCTATATCGCCCCATTATCGGATACACTTCCATAAGTTGGAAATACTCCCAATATTACATTTTTTCCAACTTCACTATTTCCTATGGTTTTTGGCCTTTCGATTTCCGAAATTGAAATGGTCTATGCGTTTTCCATAGACTTAAATAACAAATTCCGCTCTTTCCAGCTAACAACAGATAACAGCTATAGGTGCGCTTGAAGCGCCTAACTTATGCATCTACAATATTTACATCACTTGATAAAGCTTTGGATCACACGTTAACAGCGCCGAGATTCGCAAGATGTGTGGTTTCCTGTTTGAGAGCGTCGATAAAATGCGAAGCGTTTGGAGTGTAGCCAAGGATCTGCTCTAACAACACAGTCGACGGAAGCCCGCCGCCATACGATTGAACCTAAACATTCTTAAATCTGGAAGGCTGTTGAAAATCAAATCTCAGAAAGATCGCTATTGGTCGATTGATAGTCTAATCTCTCAACAGAACGCACAAACCTTCATCCACTTCGCTCCTTCTGTTCTACTAAAAGGCGAGTCTCTGAACTTCGAATTCCATATCAAACTGGCAGCAGATCTCGCTACCAGGTAGGAATAGTACTTGGCTCCATACTGAACCAAATGATGAAATCTGAATGCGCGATTTCAAGCTGGATGAGCCCAATTTAGAGGTCTTAGCAAACAGATTTTAAAAAAAGCAAAAAGGCGCTATTAAAAAAACCGTACATACCTGTGCTGAAAAGCCGAGTCTGGTTGGCGATCCAAGTGCGGGAGAGCCTGAAATGATTGAAACTGTTAGATGAGAAGGACTCATTTGATCACATTAGTAGTTTATATTAAAGAGTACGCCACACCGCAACTACTTGCCATACATTGGGCACGGGTCGTACTGGTACTTTGCATTCCTTATTGTGCGTTGGCGCGAAATCGGTGCACGTATATGTGTATATGATTATTACAGGTATAGCCTGCATAGTTAATTTACATAGAATAAATGCAACAAACAATCAATAAATAAAACGTAAAACCTATACAATTAAAAGGCTTGACACCGGCTCGCCCATCCGCAGTCATCAAGTGTTATAAGATATGTGCACCGAGTTTGCGCTCACTCACAAGAAGGAACGCAAAGAATCAGTGCGATCCGTGCTGACTGTACATGGAAGATGGATATCCTATCATCAAGAAAAACTTGTTCAGATGTAGTGATTTCACCTTAGTGGCAATCGTGTGGAAAAGGCCTGTTGTGGTAATGCGCCCTTCACGCAGTAACCGCGCCGATTGTGGAGCGTGGAGCTCCAGATCGAAGAGCGCATACGACGCCTGTAATTGCACAATGAGCACAGATTTCGAGAAAAACAACGTTCTGACAATCATAAACTTCGGTTGAGTCTTCATTCTTACACGATCATAGGTATCAACGAAGTGAACCAGAGATGTTCCACCACATTCGCGTCACACCGCGCTTAAGATAGTTTTGTAGCGTTTTACCAAGTTTCAACCCTGGGTCGAGTCCATACCTTGACGGGTTTCAAGACATAACTCTTTTGTTGCCAACCTGCCAAAATTCGCAGCCTAGTGTGAATGTGTTGATTTTGCTACATCTCTAAAACTCTAAAAACGAAATCGATGTTGTTGCTGGAGAAGAACAGACCTGAATCATACTTCAGATGTTTGTTCACGAAGCCGCAGGATGGTCTTGGCGAAATGTTACCATCCCGAGGCTGGATTCTCCTTCTTCTTCTTCTTTGCAGCCACATTGAGGGTTTTGTCATAGGTTGAGGAACTGGGCGACCAGTAACGGATTTGTCCATAAGTCCATTATGGTCAGCGTGATAGGTCTCTCCGGACAGTTGAATAAATGTGCGGTATCGTGGCCGATGGTACCGCAGTCCGGGCACACATCAGATTTACTGCTGTCAATCCTGCTGACATAAGACATTAGCATTGTAGAGTGACCACAGCGTAATGATGCGAGCGTGCACCTGGCCCTTCTTCCGAGTTGAGCCTCGGATGTGCAGACTTGGGGCGGCACTACCCCCAATATGGGATTAATGACCGCCTTTTCCAGATGACACCGTACAAACTGAGTATGCTCCTCGCGCAATAGACGGAGCCGTTCTTGCTGCGAGTCGTGCCATCTCTGCAGATTGACTTTGCTGGGAGCATCGGCGAATGGCTTTCTGATCTTTCTTTCTCTGACGGGGTTTAGCACTCTCCAAGAGGGGTGATTTGGTTGTTTGACAATGTTGATGAAAAATTGTTGGGCCTGGAGCTCACAAAAACTCCCTTACTGGTAATGAGCGGGTCTCAGCATGCAAGTGATCGACCGGGGAACTTCTTGCACACCCGGTGGCGATTCGAAGAGCCGCATTCTGTATGCGTTGCATCTTAGTCCAAGAAGTTCCGAAACTAGATGCTGCCAAACTGGGGCGCCGTATTCCAGTGCAGGCTGGAGAATAGCCTTATACGTTGTAATAATGGTTTCTTTGCTACTACCCCATGTTGTACCGCCCAGGGCTCTAAGCACGTTAAGCTTCGCTTTAACGATAGCCTGCTTCTGTTCCGTGTTCTTATGGAATTTGAGCGATGGATCGAGTACGAGTCCGAGAAGTTTTGGGAAGCGGGCGGCAGGCAAACGATCTCCATTCCGCCCATACGACATACGGATGTGCGCTGTGTTCAGATGGGTCCGTTGTAGTACGGATACCGATGACTTTGACGCAGAAATCTTCAGCATTTTGCGGTCGAAGAAGCTTTTCAGTGCGGTCAAGTACCCGTTAATCTTAGGGGCGGCCACATTTATGTCCCGATCACGACACAAGACAGTCATATCATCAGCGTAAGCGACCACGCCTTGTGATATCTTGGGGTGGGGCGGGCATATCTTCGAGGTACAGACTGAAGAGAGGGCGACAATACACCGCCCTGTGGGACTCCAGCTGCAATCGGAATGCTGTTTGAGACATGATTCTGGAACATCACTCTAGCCCGTCTTCCCTTAGTGAATGCAGCTATCCAGCGCTTTTGCCATGGCGGGATTGATGACTCAGTAAGTTGTTTGATAAGATACCAAGATTCACTGTGTCGAAAGCCTTAGTGAGATCCAAGGCAACTGCTACAGTTCTTTCCCGGCTTATACGCGTTGAAACCATCAATTGCGCATAGCTCGTAATTTCTAACAAAGCTGTCGTGGTGGAATGCATTTTCTGAATCCATGCTGAAACACCTGTCTCTCGTTGTGCTCGGCGGGTCTTTGACGATCAGCTTTTCAGCTACTTTAGCAAAAAAGACAGACAAGCTAATGGGCCGATATCCCTTGACTGAAGCTTGGGGCTTGCCAGGCTTGGGCAGCGGAACGACAGTTGCCATTTTCCAATTCTGCGGGATAGTACACGACATGAACGAGGAGTTTATCACATCAGTGAGGAGCGGTAGTAAGTCAGTGGGTATCTTCTTCAAGACAACGGGACATATCCCATCGGGACCAATAGCTCTAGAGTTCCGCATTTCCTTTGCAACCTTCTCAATTTGCGTCGTAGTAAACGCTTGGGCCGTGCTCATAAGCGGGAGGCGGCACAGCTCTCTTACAGTCACTCTGTTCTGCGGACCTCGTTTAGCACTGGTGATGAAAAAACTTTCCCGAGCGCATAAGCGGCTTCCCTTTCCTGATTTGAATACGCCGTTGTCAGAATTCGATAGTGGAGACGGTGGCGGGTGAGCACTTTTACCAGCTCCGTGGAAACCTTAAAGTAGCTGCACTGTCCGTCTTAAAGTCCATCTGTCCGGTGAACTTCTCCTCTTCTTTCTTGTGTCTGTCCAAATCCTTTTTGATCTCACTGTCAAGCTCAGCAACCACGGGGGTCCAGATGATTAACCGCTCTCCTCGCATCTCTCGTTCTAATTTTGTCGAGGATTTCCCTGTTGACATTTGGATAGAACGTCTTGACGCGACCGATAGGGATAGCCGCATTCATGGCCTTGCGGATTGCGTCAGATAGATGGCACTCCTTCTGGTGCCACTTCCATTCCACGGGTAATCTGCCGATAGGCGAAGCGCAACTTCACTGAACAGGCGCCAGTCTGCTCGGCCTAAATTAAGATAAGAACGTTGGCGAACACCAGAAAAGGGGGCGAGAAAATTGGATAGATCGATGTGGACAGTAAGACAGGAACGTGGTCACTTGGCAGAGTAGTCGAGGTAGACCATGAGCAGCAGCTAGAAAGGTTGGACGAGACAAAGAGATATGTCTGGGCTAGAAGATCGGCCGCTGGCAGGGAGACGAGTGGGCTGATCATCGTTTAGAATGACCAGGTCGCACTCATCTGCCCATTCTTCGACGTCATTTCCTCTAACATCAGGACCGAGAGACGAGCAAAAGGTGTGAGCGTTGAAATCACCCGCGAAAACGACCGAGGATGAGAGGGAGCAGTCGCTCAGCTGCTTGAGAAGTGGGATAGGATTGTAAGATGAAGGGCATGAAGTTGTAGGTGGAATGTATATGTTGAAAGAGAAAGGGGTGTTTTTAGGGAGATGGATTGGGAGGTACTCAGAGTACCGTCCGTGGGAATGCTGGGAATGAGTGTGTGAGAAGTGAAGATGAACAGAAAGTAGAGACTCCACCGCCGAGAGATGACCTTGGAGCATGGTAGAAGTATAGCCTGGGATATTGGGATGAGGATAGGTAGGGATGGAGAGCTTGGTTTCTTGAACCATGATCACAGTCTGGATGGTAAGTACGTGCAAAGAGAGAGAGTTCAGAAAGCTTGGCACGAAGGCCGTTTAGATTGATATGCACAATGGAAAGGGGGCGATTTGAGATAGAGGAATCTGAGATGGAAGGTGAGGAGCATAACACACAACGAAAGATGAGTTATGATGCCTCACAGAACTGAGACCCGAACAGGAGAGATGCACCCACCTTTGGCATCCGAAGCACTGGACGCTGGTATGTCTCCAGTTTACATCCTCTCCGCACGTGGCGCATTGGTACTTCTGAGCGGGTCCAGGATTCCTCTCCACGCAGGCCCTTTGTAGGAGAATCCGAAGGAGAGTTGCGGCCGGCCAGAGCACCTCTCCCATGACAAAAACCCTCTTTGTGGAGGGGATGACGTCGGTTTGCACGGAGGCGATCTTCTTTCCTCCACACTGCCACGGCACGAACGTACGACATCTCGGCAGCCTGGATTCTCCATTGATTATACCCCGGGTATAAAGGTGCAGCGGGGTATAATCATCAACAGTTTCCTAGGGAATGCGGAAGATTATACCCTGAGTCGCCCTTGCACCCGGGGAATAATGATTGATGAATCCTTCCTCCGAATTCTGCGGCCTGCTCACAAATACCGTAAAAACGAAATCATAGCCTAACCCTGTCTTTTACATTACATTCGAGGGATGACCAAGAATGTAAAAATTTGAAGAAATATAAACGCCCAAAACTCGAAGTGCAGGTGTTTGCTCAAAAACGACGGCGTGCAGTAAACGGGTGTGTGCGGAACAAGTCCTAATGGACAAGAACACGCTTTCCAGTTCCTAAATAAATTCTGAAACAAATTCATCACATATAAACCCGTGATATAGATTTGCCTAAATATCGAAATTGAAATCTATAGCATAGATAAGTGCGGAGGTTTCAAGGAAATTAACCGCTAACCCTTGAGAAGAGAGCTGGATTTGTTAACGATGAACTATGGGTTGAATAAGGGCACGATAGCGAGATGGAGGCGCTTAAGACTACTGGGAACTCATTAAGAGCAGCACCGAACATTCTCTGAAGGGAAGCCTAAGTAATTTTTGACAACATTTTTTACATATGTTCTATCGTGAATAGATGCGAAATGACCTGCTGCATGATTTCCAAGGAAGAAAATGCGAATCTTGACGCAATCATCGAAGCGGCATCTTCAATGGCAATACAGTCACCATCAGGATTGCACAGGACAGACTGCATAACCTGAAAGGATGAAAATGAGCAAATTACGATAATCCAATTCATGTACAGCTTTTCATCAGAAATTGAATTCTGTTGTTGCCGGCTTGTTGAGTTCTCTTCGCCTTCGCCATGACCGACCAACTCCGCCCGGCTAAAACTATCGAAAAAGGGCTTGCCATGGACTTCCGACCGGTGTTCAGTCTACCTAAGGGTACTTCAATCAGCAGCCGACAATACTCTCCTATGCCATGGGCGGCTTTTGGGAGACGGAAAGCTGGAGCGGGGTATGAAACGACACTGCCTGACCTTGTCCCCTTCGAGCCCTGTCGATGGTTTCGATCGGGACGTTGATCTCCTGCTTCGTGATCGAACACTACCGCAGCATCTCGTATCGGTGATAACTGCACTACTCGAAGACCGAAAGCTGCTTCATTCCGTGCTGAATCGTAACCGCGAACTTACAGAGGAAATCACAACACTGAGGACGCAAAACGCCGAGCTTAAAAAAGCGCTCGACTCGTCACGTGTGAGTTCAGATGTTGATGATCGATTGGTTTCACGCAAGGATCTGCCATCACCCACTGCTCGTTTGTCAAAATCTATTGACTTTGAAGAAATGGAGCGTAGACGCTCAATCGTTCTCATTGGACTTCCTGAAAGTACGTCAAAATTTTCTACCTGCCGTGTTATGGATGATTTTATCTCTGTTCGCCATTTACTTGATTTCCTGAATATAGATTGTGCTCCTGTAACGGTATACCGCATGGGTCCATTTATTCGTTCACGTCCCAGGCTCCTCAAAATCATTTTGCCGTCATCCTTTCATGCAAATCTTATATTACAGCGCGCCCCTCGTCTCCGCCACTATCCTGCTCACAAAATTTTCCTCAGGCCCTCCTTAACTTGGGAGGAGCGGAGCAGAGCCAGAGCACAACGAGAGGCGCGGCGTAGTGGGTCGCAGGCAATGCCAAAATCTGTTGTTTCTACTGTTTCCGCTGTTTCCGCACATCCTACCAATCTGTTGTCACCGAACCCGTTGCCTCAGACAAGCCAGTTCTCGTTGGCAAATTTGAAGCCATTGAATATTGTTAATAATGATGTACTATCTCCATCCGTAAAATCTGATGTGTCAATTAATGTTGTCTCTGACTGCAGTCCTTTAAATGGTTGAAAGGTCCTCGGAAACATGATGTCAGTCTTGAAATTGTTCCTCGTTGTGGTGATACAGGCATAAATTGCATTCTTAGCAATATTAGGTCCTTGCATAAAAATGCTCAGTCGCTCAGATATTCCTTGTTGTGCTTTGATTTGGGGGTTGTCGCGTTGACGGAAACCTGGCTTAAGCCTAGTGCTATGTTGGGACCTTTGCTTGGCGATTTGTGCTCCTCATACGATGTTTTGAGGTGTGATCGACCCCGGCTAAAAGGAGGAGGCGTAGCTTTACTCGTTAAGCGCCGACTTTTTGCTGAGTTAGTCTTCAAGGAAAGTGTGGAAAATTCGTATGAAATTCTGTCCTGCAACCTACATTCTAATGTAACCAAGTGCAGGATTATTCTTGTTTACCGGTCGCCTAAATGTAACGCTGGTAGCAATGTGCAGCTTTGTAAATGCATCAGTGATCTAACAGCTTGCACTCTTCCTTGTTTGTTGTTGGGCGATTTCAATTTCCCTAAATTGCTGTGGGAGGATCTTTCGGAAATGCAAGGCGGTAATGTTTTGACCAATGCTTTTCTTGATCTTATAAATAGTCATCAATATTGTCCGCTGGTGCATGGAAACACTAGAGGTAATCACCTCTTGGATCTTATTTTCAGCAATGAGCTGAGTTTGGTGTCTACGGTCAATATTTTGGCACCGCTGGGTACTAGTGATCACGCTACCATACATTTTAAGCTAGAGGGTTCGCTGAGTGAGCATAAATTTGTACTGAAACGGGATTTCAAACTGGCAAATTACGACATAATCGGAATCTATCTAGATACTGTTGATTGGTCAGGCTCGTTTGGGTGTAGTGCCACTGTAAATGAGATGTACGAGACGTTTCTGTTCATTTTGAATCATGTTATTACCCTATTTGTGCCTCTTCGAAAAGTTCCTCTATCATCTAGCAACTTGCCGGATTATCTCTTTCGACTTCTTGAATTCAAAAACAAAATGTTCAAGCAGGCTATGTCGACGAATCTAGAGGAGGACTGGAATAGCTATAGGTCAGCTACAAAAGCATTTGAAAAAAAGCTTTTCAGATTTAACATTTCGGTGGAAAAGAAAGTTATTGAATCCGACAACAGAAATGCGTTTTTCAAGTTTATTGGCACACGAATTAAGCCCAGAGAACGTGTTGGCCCTTTGTATAATAGTAATGGAGAATTTCTCACTTCTGATTACGATAAAGCTGAGCTGCTTGCTGACACTTTTGAGAAGGTATTTTTGAATGACTCCCCATTAACAGCTGTTTCGGATGTGATTTTGACATCAACTATAATGCATGACTCTGTTTCTTTTCATCGTAATACTATCTTGGAACTTCTTTCAAAATGGCCCTGTTCTTCCTCTATGACGCCTGATGACATCCCATTCGCTTTTCTTAAGAGAGTGGCAGTTCACATCTCCACGCCTTTGGAAATTCTTTTCAATTTGATATTTCACAGGTCAGAGGTTCCAACTAGGTGGAAACATTCCTTAGTGGTCCCACTGCCAAAGAAGTCTCCGCACTCTGAGGCATCCAATTATAGACCAGTAAGCATCACCTCGATTTTCTGTAGACTTTTTGAAAAAATTTTGAAGATGGCTATTGTAACATATCTCGAGGATAATAAACTGCTGTCTGATCGACAACATGGGTTCAGGAAAGGGAAGTCAACTGTTACTCAGATGATTGAAACGCTAAATCAGTGGACCTCTAGTTTAGATAGTAAAAATAATGTGGATGTTATCTATTTTGACTTTCAAAAAGCGTTTGACAAAGTTGACCACACAAAGCTTATCCTCAGACTTAATCAGCTTGGCATCCACAAAAGCATTGTCAGCTGGATTAAAGCCTTTCTGACAGATAGAACCTTCCAGGTTCGTGTTAATTCTTCCCTTTCCGGCTGTAGAAGTGCTCCAAGTGGGGTTCCACAGGGGAGTCTTATCTCCTATTCTGTTTAACATTTATGCTTATGACATTCCTCAAATTGTTGAACGGTGTGGTGTTAGGTGTGAAGTTTTTGCGGATGACATTAAAGTGTACCGCGAAGTAGGCGGTGATGGAGTCACACTCTTACAGAGTGGTATTGATGCAGTTTATTGCTGGTCCCTAGCTTGGGGCCTTCCCCTCTCGGTCGTGAAAACAAAAGCATTGCACCTGGGACATTCCAACAACCAGGCCGTTTACAAAATCAATGATGTACCAATCGAGGCGGTCGACAAAATTAAGGATCTTGGATTCATAGTCGATAATAAACTCCTTTTTGATGAACATTGTAGGCACATTGCTGCTAAAGCGCAACAGAGGCTCTTTTTATTATTCAAGTCCTTACGGTCTAAGGATCCGCAGCTACTGACTAAAGCTTATAAGATTTACGTCCGGTCTGTGTTGGAGTATGGGACCTGTGTTTATGCACCGCATAAGCGAATGCTAGTTCAAAAACTAGAAGCGGTTCAACGTAGCTTCACGAGGAAGGTCTTCATACGGGCAATGGGATTTTCGTATAGTACAATTCCTAGGGGATACATTAGGAATAAGAGGTTGCATTTGGACTCGCTTGCTGTTAGAAGGAGGAGAAATGACTTATATTTGGTTTTTAAAATGTTGAATGGTTCGGTAGGATTGAACCTTTCCGAGTTTTTTACCCTCATACGTTCAAATACAAGAGGACAAAGGTACAAACTTAGCTTCCTTAGGCCTCATTCCCAGACTAGGCGGCATTTCTTCACCATTCGTGCGGGATTGGATTATCTGAGCTTGAGCAAGATATGGGAAGTTCCATCCACCTACTCTGGTTTCAAAAATATTGTCGGCCAGTATCTTCAACAGGAGTCAATTTCATTATAGCTTCTTTGGTAGTAGTGTTTCGTTTTAGTGATTGAGTTTGTTGTTTTTTTCTGTCGTTAATTCTTTTCATTTGCTGTTAATTCACATGTGTCTCGGCACATGTAATAAATATGAAATATGAAATCCAAGATGTTCAACCTACGCGTGGTGGATCTGTGGAGCCGACGTATGGAGGCTCATCAAACGAACATCAATCACTCCATGTGGAGTTTTTTCGTATTGGGCGTGTAATTGGCTGGCTGCTGCACTCCTCTGTATTCTACTTCTACGAGCTGGTGTCGAGAGGAATCCGGGACCGCGCAGCAAGACACCGCAATATCCCTGCTGTCACTGCGGACTATCTGCTCAACATGCAAGCATTCAATGTGGTGGTTGCCTTGGCTGGGTGCACCTCAAATGTTCGGGATTGTCCAGCTATGATGGCTACACTCATGCTTACAGTTGTATGTCTAGCTCTGTAAATCCTCCTAGGGTTCCTCAACATGGTCTTAGCATTTATAAACTCAATATCCTTGGCCTGCGTGCCAAACTTGCTGAACTCACGCTGTATGTAGATCGCACTGAACCTGATGTCATACTCCTGCAGGAGACCAAACTTAGCATTTCTTCCTCCTCCCTCCCCCGTCTCCTCGGTTATTTATCCTATCATATTCCACGTACTTATCATGGCGGTGGTGTTTCAACATTTGTAAAATCATCTATCCCTTCTCACCAAGTTGCTCTACCCACTGACGATGTTGTTGAATGTCTTGGTGTTCATATTCTACCAAGCCGTCCAATAATTCCTGTCCGAAAATTTTCAAAATTCTATAATTTTTCCTTAGAAGTGTTATAATATTAGGCAAGTGTAAGCACCTTCTAGAAGGTTCTCTAAAGTTCTACGCAAGGGGTATATAAGGCGCAGTCACCGCGTCTAGCTACCAGTACAAGCTGAAATAGACCAAGGTCGAATTCGTACGTTCGTGTACTACGAGTGGCTGCTGGGCAACGACACGGGCACCGCGGTCGCCAACATCTGAAGAGCGTGCAAGGGGGATGCAGGGTCCCAACGCACAGTCAGCCGCTGGTTCAATCGTTTCGAGAGCGGCGACACGAGCCTCGAGGACAGGGAGCACAGCGGGAGGCCTTCTACGGTGGATGATGACGAAGTCGTCGCTGTATCAAGGAGAAGCCGGAAGCCACCACCCGTGAACTGGCGACGACGCTCGGCTGCAGCAAGTCCACCATCCGCATTCGACTCAACTTACTCGGCTACCACAAAGTTCTGGCCCGTTGGATCCCCCACCGTCTGACGGACGCCAACAAGTAGAGCCGCGTGGCCGTCTGCCAGTCCCTCCTCCTTCGTCCGCATCGCAAGGAGTTTCTCGAGGACCTGGTCACTGGGGATGAGAGCTGGGTCCTCTACGAAAACGTCGCCCGCCGTGCCGTCTGGATCCCGCGCGGAGAAGAGCCGCCGACGACGCCGAAAGCCGACCTGCACCCGCTGAAGTTCATGCTCTGCTGCTGGTGGGACACCAAGGGCATGCTGTACTTCGAGCTGCTCCCGCAAGGCAGGACGGTCACCGCCTCCATCTACACCGATCAGCTCGAGAAACTAGCCGCCACCATCCGAGAAAAGTGTCCCCGACGGACCTCGGTCCACCTGCTGCACGACAACGCGCGCCCCCACGTGGCGAAGGAGACCCAGCAGAAGTTGGCGACGCTCGGCTGTGAGACGGTTGCCCATCCGCCGTATTCCACGGACCTCGCTCCCTCCGACTACCACTTGTTCCGCCCGCTGAAGCACCATTTGGCCGGAAGAAAATTCATCAACTACGACAACCCCAAATCCGACATCGCGGACTTCTTCGAGTCGCAGCCCCCGGAGTTCTGGGCGAAGGGCATCGGCGACCTGCCCAATCGATGGGCCACTGTTGTGGATAACTGTGGTGATTATATTGTTGATTAGACTTGTTGTTCAATAATGTTGAAAAAAAATTAAAAATGGTGAAATTTTCGGACAAGAATTATTGGACAACCTGGTATTACAAACTGGCCCTCTTGATGTTGTCAACGTCTATATACCCCCATCCACATCCTGTCCCAATGCGTTTCATCCCACAAATTACTTACATACTGTTCATACTGCCTTATCATCTAGTTCGGTTGTAGTAGCTGGTGATTTCAATGCTCATTCTCCTTCGTGGTTTTCTCCTCTAGAGCCTGACAATAGAGGTGAGCTCATTAAATTATTCGCTGATGATTGTGATCTTATGCCTGTCAATGAGGATTCTCCCACTCGTCTATCGGCAGTGGGTAGGCCTTCCTCTCCCGATATCACCGTTGAATCATCCTCGCTAGCTATTTCCTGTACCTGGTCTACTGATGGGGCGCTGGCCAGTGATCATGTTCCCATAATTATGTCATTGGATCTGTCACTTAATAGTTTGCTTGCTCCGTTCTCTGGCTCTCGTTGTAAGTCCTATTTTAATTATCGTAAGGCTAACTGGGACCTATTCAAAGAGGTATTGCTCAGCCAGGCGGCCAGCTACCCGTGGAAAGGCTCAGTCTACGACAAGGAGAAGTTCATAGTCGATGCTATAGGACGTGCTACCAAAACTGCTATTCCTACTGGGCGTGTGAGGACTTTTCACCCAAATGTGCCCAGCGAAGTGCTTGAACTGATCGCTATGAGAGATGACAAGCGAAGATCGGACCCCAATGATCCAACGATACAGCAGCTGTCGGAAAACATCACCGCATTGCTGAATCAACACAAGTAGCAACGCTGGAAAGAGCTCACCGAGTCGATCGATTTTGCCGTGGATGCCAGAAAAGCTTGGAACACCTTGAAGCAGCTTTCAGACGAAAAGATGAGTACTGACCGCAACATGCTCGAATTTCCGTCTGGAAGATTCGAGCACGCATACAAGGCTGCTTGTCTGCTCGGCTAACTATTTGCATCTGCGTCATCGCCGCGGTATAAGCAACACAGACGAAAAATGCGAGCAATCAGGAAGCTCAGTCGACTGGATGTCCCTAATATCTCTCCTTCCGCCATCGACAAGGTCATCAAATCGAAGAAAAATTCGCGGGCTGGAGACCCGACGGGATTTCGGCTGTTCATCTTAAACATATTCCTGATCCTTATTACGAACTGCTATCTGACCTTACTCATTCGTCATTCAGTTCTGGTGTTATTCCCGCCCGCTGGAAACAAGCTGTCGTCATCCCCATCGCCAAGCCAGAAAGCCGCCGGATAAGGCTGCCTCCTATCGCCCTATTCTCCTCCTCTCCCCCCTTGCCAAGCTTGCGGAAAGAGTCCTCAATCTGCTCCTCCGAAGCAGTCTACAGCACAACACCCACCAGCATGGTTTCAAGAAGGAGCATTCCACAGTCACAGCCCTGACGTCAATCCCCGAGCACATCATCGCTGGATTTAACCGCAAGACGCCGGCTGGTAGAAGCCTAGTCGTTGCCATACATCTTACGGCTGCGTTTGATAGCGTCAGTATTCCGCTCCTCTCAAAATCCATTCTGGAATAGGAAATGCCCAGTTGGTCTACAAGATGGATTAATAGCTTCATCAAGAACCGGTCTATTCGTGTCAAGTTCGACGGACATCTGTCGTCTTCGGTCCCCCTTAAAGCCGGTGTCCCTCGCCGCGGAGTGTTATCCTCTAGCCTATTTTCGCTATTTCTATCTGATATTCCCGTGCCACCAACTGGTATTATTCATCTTTGCCTGACGACATCACTGTCGCAAGCACAAACTCAGTTATCAATCCAGCCACTGCTACTATGGATGACTACATACGGACCCTGGCAGTGTATCCTAAATCAAAGTCACTGACTGTCTCTGCCTCCAAATCAAGTGCTACACTATGTACAACAGCTACTATCGAACATGAACTTCATCCCGAAGTCGTTTGGGATGGTCACGAGCTGCCACTGTCTAAGCATCCTCGACTACTGGGAGTTTTCCTGGGCCCCTCTTTACGATTTCATGAGAATACGCGTATACGAGCTGCCTCTGCCAACTCGCGCAACAACTTTCTTCGCGCCTTGGCTGGAACCTCTTGGGGCAGCACGAAGGAAGTACTGCGTACGACTTATAGAGCCATGGTACTGCTGGTCCTGGAATATGGCGCCCCTATTTGAACCAGACATCTCTCTGAATCCTCTTGGTGCAAGTTGCAGAGAGCACAGAATGCTGCCCTCAGGCTTATTACTGGATGTCACAAGTCGACGCCTATATCGCATCTTCATCAGAGAACCGGCCTACTCCCCGTAAAACAGCACTGCTTACTCCAGTCTCAGCAGTTTCTCATAAGTATTGTCAAGAGCCCGACCCGTCCAAACTACCATCTTCTGTCGTCCGACCCCCAACCAAGAAACATACGCACGCCGCTCAATGCTTCCCTGTCTGCTGTCGATCAACAACGCTGGGCTACATCCGAGCTCTCCCGCAGAAGACTCCAGATGGCTGAGCATACGCGCTTTGGGGCAGAGTACCTGTCTGATCCTCAGCCCAACTCAATTTATGGCGGCGTACCCCCACGAGTCGACGACAGCGAAGCCGATCTACCGAGACGCACCCGAACAATCCTCGCTGGTCTGCGATGCGGTCACTCCACATATCTAAAGGCCTACGCTCATCGGATTGATCAGTCAGTCCCTGATAGATGCCCCGATTGTGAATGTGCTGGACATGATTCACTGCATCTATTTTCATGTCCGGCCAGACCTACAATGTTATCTGCTCGAGATCTATGGTACAAGCCGTGTGAAGTAGCTAGCTTTCTACGCCTCTGATGCGATGCTCTGTTCATGGCTTACAAGAAGAAAAAGACGGAAAGCTGGAGAGTTAGATGCATAGACAACGTGGGATGCATTGATCCGTTATTTTAATAACAGAGATTTTCCCTGAGGCTTCTTTAACAAGTTGCAACCGTATTGTGCGGGTCCAATTTCACAATGTCAAGGTCGAAGCCATGCGGGAATCGACTGCTCAGTCCACCTTCCAACTCTTTGATAGGCCACAGACAGCTGTCAAAGGGTGGAAACGAAAGAAATAGCTACATAAAAACCATGTAATGAGCTGTAAAACGAACTGGGCACCTAACTTCGCCAGGCTACAGTAAAAGAAGTACGCGGTAAATCGTCTTGAAGTTAAAGAACAAAATTGCGGAAATTAAGTTGATAGTTTTTAAATCAAACTAACCGTTAGATCGTTGAAGAAGTACTCCATCAACATTGAAGGTATTTCCGAGAAGTCTTGGGGACAACGTGTACCTAAAGACAAACGCATACCTAGTCAGCGCCCTATGAGGTGTATTCCCCGCAACATATTCACATCTGAGAAAAGCCTCACCAGCCACATGTTGGTATCTGGTTCTTCCGAGCATACTGTGCATTGCGTGGCCCATTTCATGAAAGACGTTTTCCGCTCTATGCATGTCAACCTGAACAAAGTCATCCACATGAGAACTCAAATACCCTCTACAAAACGTAGTAATTCACATCATTCGAGGCGCGAGCGGCGCGCGCGATGCCTCAGCCTCGGTCTGCCCTCCGCTCTCTCACTGTCTCTAACCTCCGCTCGGCACCAGCACGCGTAGGAAGCAAGTGAATTTCGCCAATTTCGCCGTTTTATACCCTAGAGCCTAGCTTGCTCGATTAGTCCGGGAGGAGCAAGCAGCGGAGGGGAAGGAAGAATTACTAAACCTTCTCATATTCGATGTATTAATCTATCCCAGACTCGACCACAGAAGTCGTGGTCCGTCAGCTCTACTATAGCACAATGTGCAAACTTTTGTGAAAATATCTGGAGCCCACTACGAAAAAAATCGTTTCAAAACAACTTTTCGAGCGCACTAACAAGGGACCACTTCGAAGATAAAATGGAGTTTTGAAAAACGGTCTTTTGAGGGTTGTAGAGGATTTAAAAAGAAACAATTTGAGATTTTAAAATTTCACTCAGTCCTCACGGGTAGATCAAAAACGATCAAAAATAGAAAGAAACCAGAACGTTGGATTGGGAGGACGTAGCACAAATGTGAGCTATACAGTGGCCTTGAAATCTTCTGAAAAGGCTCTCCTAAAAGTTTGAAGATGAAATCTAGCTAGGTTCTCGAGTTATGACTTATTCATTGATCCCCTGAACAATGCTCGTTGCATTCAAACCACCGATCGCTGCAATGTGATAGTCGGGGTGAGCTAGCAGCACACCGTGGCTCAGTCGGTTAGGCGTTGGATTACGAAGCAATTGAAAGAAGGTTCGAATACTGTGGGTTCATTACTGCATTATGGCTGGTAGTAATGACATTTCTATGTGTTCACCTTACTTGTTTTGAGTTTTAACAGTTTTGACAGTTTTGTCAGACACAACAGTTTTGTCTCTTGTTTTTTATACCTCTTTTCTTATATCGCAGAGGTAACGTGATATAAACGGAGAACGGTTCACATCAATGTTAGAAACTATAGAAATTCCGAGGTTTCGACAACTGCCAGAATATCAAGAATACCCTTACCCTACTTCCCCACATATGCTACAGAAAAACCGTCCTTAATTCGAAGAAACACACTTTAGGGGACTTATTTTGATATATGACACTGGAAAAAAGTTCGGACAAAACGAAACTTCGTGGACTTGTTCCTTGATCAATGATCAATATTTTTAGAAATAATTGTTGTAAACAGAAGTGGGTTTACCTAAACTACAAAATCCATTGAAGCAACCTAATACTTTAGCGCATGGCTCGAAGACTCAAGAAAAGTGTTTCGTTATCAATTCCAAAAATTGGAGTAGAACAGAACCACTCTTTTGAAAACGCATCTTACAAGATAACTGCTTTTATTCAGCGTGGCCATTCTGGTTTAAATGTAGTTTTCTGGTGCCATTTGGACGCAGAATCCGAGAATGCTCTCCGCAGCTTCTCTGAAAAATAGAGAAGCTTTAATGAAAAGAAGTTATAGTCGTTTTTCCAAGCCTCGCGACAAGGCAAGGGTACCCATCAAGGAATTTTTAGGGTGGTTTGGAGAAAATTTTCGGATTCGGCTCAAAACTTGTATGTAGGGGTAATCTAGGATGCTGAACACGAATCTAGAGATCGTTTTCCGAAATTCTGAGGTTTACTGTAGTTTACGGTAGTTGTCATGACATAGAGGGCCTAAACCTACCTTAATAATTTGAAAATTGACAAGTGAACATCAAATTCGTATTCAGCACCCCGAATAACCCCTATTCAGAAATTTTGAGTCAATTCTGAGACTTTCACCCAACTACCATATACCCACCGTAATCTGCCGAAAATCGATAAACTGACCTCAGATTCGTTATGAGCACTTTAAATAACCTCCGAAAGCGAAGTTTGAGTCCTATATTTTTTCTCGACCTTTGGAGCCCCATGAGGTAAGAAGCTCAAGGCCATTTTTGGGGGTTCAGAGGTCGAAATTTTTTTCGCCCAAAATCAGCCCCAGGGGGTAATTTGGGACGCTGAACACAAATATGGGGTCCGTTTCCTGTTTTTCAGCGGATTTCGTCAGGTTAGGGTGCACTGAATGGCATTTTACCTACCGCAACCCATTGTTTTGGTGGTTTTTGATCTACCCGTGAGGACTGAGTGAAATTTTAAAATCTTAAATTGTTTATTTTTACGCCCTCTACAACTCTCAAAAGACCGTTTTTCAAAACTCCATTTTATGTTCGAAGGTGTCCCTTGTAAGAGTTCTTTTTTTACTGCCATTTCTTAGCTTTATCAGCAGGAAACCTGGATGGGAATCACGTTCTGCTCACCTGGAAACGTGCCACTACCATGACTACACCTACCTTGATTCCAAAACACGGATTTTTTCATTTTAAACTTTTTATCCACCATGACCAAATCTAGACGATAAAAAATTTGTATACAGAGAGCAGCTTTCTGAAATGCGTACAAAGAAACTCCTCCAATTGAATATCACAGGAACAGTGATATCAAAATACTATTCCCGCTTGACCCTGCCGTGACTTCAGGCAGTGATTTCTCTCGACAGAAAGAGTTCCATGAGCGCAAATTCTGGTACAATGTATACTTCATTGATAGCTTCACTATAAAAATGGAAACCGAAAATCGATCCTAGGTGACGCCCCATTTGGGCTCGCGTGTCCCACTGGTGGGACACGGTATATGGTAACGCAATATTGCATGCGGTCCGAACGTAAAGTCACTCAAAATTAGGCGTGGCCAAGAATGGATTAAGATATAGTTTTTCAATAAAGATATTGTTTAAAAATTGAAGTTTGCACAGCTAGGACTCGAGAAAAATTGGGAAATGAGCCAGAAAAATCTGGAGAAGCCTGACAAGGGAAGTATAAGAAGCGTAGGTCTGAACGGTAGGAATGTAATGCCATGTGGGAATGTTCACGCGTTACATGGTGAAATAGTGTTGGGTACCCGCTGCGAAAGATAGATCTGAAGGAGTTATAAGCTTCGAAAGTTTGCCGACCAGCGACCTCCTAATAGCCTATGAATTGTTAAGCGGTGGAGCCAACAGCATCCACGGCGCAAGGGGAGGAAGGGGCAGTGGTGGGCATGTAACCAGGGTTCGAATCTCCCAAAGAGCTCCTTTTTTACAAATTCACGGAACTTTCATATTTTGATCAAAAATTATATCACAAATGTCATCTTATGCTTTTGCTGCGCGATATAGCCATATCGACAGTGAAATAGACTCGGGTACAAGGGATTCAAGGTTTTGTTTCCCATCAAAGCTTTCCCATTGTTTTGGGGAGCTTATATGATTGGGAAGTATTACCCCACATATTTTGAACAAGTTGCGGGAACCATTAAGTAACAGAAGACGGCGCGCTTGGTGCAGTCGGCTTCTCCGACCACCCGTAGTCTGACCGTCATGCCCCTCATTTTCCCTTCAGGCAAGGTCGGAGAAATGCTTTGTCCAATTACCAGAGCCGGACGGTCGCTTAACATTGAAGGGTGTATTCAGGACGAAGAAACTTTACGTCGTCAGCGGAACATCCCATATCATGACGACGTTAACAACACTTGCTTTTTTCGAGAATGTTTTCATCCAGCGAATTCCGGAGAATTGTGTTCTCGTTCTCGACTCAAGGAGTGATTTTTCCAATCAAAGCGCGATACAGACTCTTCTGCCGGCGGGGAAAAACTTGCAGATTTTGACGAAACCGCCTGGCGTAACAAGCTTGGTTCAGCTGGCAGACATCGGGTTTTGCAGCTATTCGATAGCACTGCTCAAGCGATTTCACTCTACTATTGCTCTTCAAAATTTTAGATTTTTAGGTCGTTCAAAATAATATACGGTTTCCGGCGTGGACGATGCCTTTAAGGCCGACTACGTTCTTATCCGTCCGGGTCCTTTCGAAACCCCAACTGATCTCGAATTTCCAGTAGCGCTCGGCCCCTGTGAAGATATAGGTTGCCAGGGGCCTATCGCGTTCATTAGCTGTCCCTATGGCGGAATTTGCTTATGTGTGATGCATTCTGTGCCTATTTACCATTGGTGAAAGAAATGGTTATGTATTTTGCGTCCCATAAAGTGATAAGGTTGTAAAAAATATGTGAGGTTAAAACTTCCAAATCGTATAAGTTCCCCAAAACAATGGAAATCCTTGATGGGGAACAAAACCTTGAATCCTTTGTACCCGAGTCTATTTTACTTTCGATATGGCTATATCGCGCAGCAAAAGGATAAAATGACATTTGTGATATAATTTTTGATCAAAATATGAGAGTGAATTTGCAAAAAAGCAGCTCTTGGAGAGATTTGAACCTTGGTCACATGCTCACCACTGCCCCTTCCTCCCTTTGCGCCGTGGATGTTGTTGGCCTGGCCGCTCAACAATTCATAGACTAGGAGGAGGTCGATGACTGGCAAACTTTCGGAGCTTATAACTCCTTCAGATCTATCTTTCGCGGCGGGTACCCAACACTATTTCACCATGTAATGCGTGAACATTCCCTTATGATATTAGATTTCTACCGTTCAGACCTACGCTTCTTATACTTCCCTTGTGAGTGCGAAATCGCCCACTTCCGTTGCTATCGAAAGGACTACGGCGGAATGTTGAGGCAGCCTGTTAACTCGTCCTTAACCTTTTCTGAATTTCAAAATTTTCCTTGATAGTATTTTTCTTTATATTCCAGCCGAATCTCCAACGCGCACTCTAAAAAAAAATGCGTGGGAATGACATTCCTTCTGACACTGCTTTCGATCTAAACGTACCGGTATGGTCCTCCAGTCTACATCATTCTGATCGCAGATCGCCAACGAAAGCACCACTATTGGAGTCTGCCAGCTGTTATCCTTCAGCTGAAATGAAACCGGTCAATAGCTCTCTACAGAAGATTAAGATCTCAAAATGCGTACCTGCTTTGAGCATCGCACAGTGAAGTGACAATCGCCCACTGCTTTTGTGGGTCTTCGATCGATATCCAAATAAATTGTTCCCAGAAACTGATCCGTGGCATCATGGACATCCTAAAAAACCACGAATTTTCAAAGGTTTCATCATATTTTGAAAAGCTCCAACGAACTGGATCTCCATCACAACAAAATAGGTCTTCAATATAACATTCATATTCTGTTCAATCAGCTTACCAACTTAACAATGTTTCCTTCCCACATTTCTCCACTCCCCAACCGTCGCTCTTCTATTCGCACTCCATACAACATATTAACAAGATTGGATAGACCAGTGAGTAAGTTTCCAAGGGTCAGAAATTTGTTGATCTCACGGAAGTGTTGGGTTCCATACGCACGCTCCTGCGAATTTCAACTTCGGCATCGCCATTCTCAAATCACATGAATTGAATTAGGAAACAGAAAAAAGTCATACAGACTTGGAAACAATCAGAAAGTATCCCGCAAAACAGGATAACGTTAAAATTTCCATAAAAAACAGAAAAAAATTTTGGGGGGGGGGGTAGGAATTTCAGGACAGAAATTTTGAAAAATTCCTTCAAAATGAAAGCATTGTTGGAGTCGAATGCTTTCCCAATGTTTTTTTTTCGAAGTTTCCAGTTTTAAGAAAGTAGAAGGATTTCTTCACCTAGGGGGGTCGTGAATGTTTTCGGTATTTGTCGGGAATTTCGGTAAACCTAGAGTTGCAGCTCCGTCGAGCTCAGGATAACATTCCACTTGACTCTGGTTGATGGATATAAAACGATGAATAGAAAAAACGGCCAATAAGCGCTCGTATGCGAATAACAGCATATAAGTGTGTAAACCCAGAAGAGAAGCAACAAAACACCTTTGCTGAAATTTTCACCCTTCGGGGAAAAGTGAAGCACGAAACAGAAGTGGCACCCCCGAAATTCTGGCCGGAGTCAAGCAGCTCGTGTCCTGCGCGGGAAAAAGGGAAAACGAGGAAGTCTTCCAAAAAAACTATAAATTCAGAGGAATGTAGAAATTTTAGGCAAAAAAAGGACACTCTCCGAGGCTCGTCAGCAGTATAAGGAGGGCAGTGTTCAACACGAAAAAATAGAATAAAAATTATTATAGAACCTTCTTTTTACAAAAGTTTCAGTCTAACGATTCTCGAAAAAAAATTCACATGAATGGGAAGTGAATCGACACTTTTGAAAAATCAGTCTTCAATAAAAGGGAAGAAGTTTCGTCGACGTCCGGGACAACGGCCAGCTTGACCCTGATTCTAGCCCACTTTCCTTTACAAATCTTCAACGAACCTTGTAGATCTGCGTCAAATAGTGAATGTCCCATTCACCAATACCGCTATTCAAGGAATTACACTGAGATTGAACATCCAACAGCACGGCGATTTCCCTTTCAGCTGAAGGGCGACATGCCTGAAATGTCGTTGCATGATTTTCGGCATTTTACAGTGGGAATCCCAATGAACCTGAGAAAGATTGAATAAATTCTTTCGTGACAGCATTGAAACTGCACGCGATATCACAAAACCATGATCCATAAAGTCACAAATTCTGACTTTAAGTAGAACCGCTTCATAACAGAATGGTTTAAGATCATGGTATGATAATGCATAAATCTGATGATATAAGTAGGAGGATATGTAGGCGGGAATCAAAAAGCACCTGTATAACACCCCAGAGGAAGTCGTGAACATTCTCGTAAGAGCCTAGAAGACTATTCTCCTGAGCTCTGTGGGCATACGACGAGTAACCAGTTAGTCTCGCGAGTTCATCTCGATAGCAGACGAGGTTGCGCAAATACTCTTCCTGAAAACAGGCCATTACAGCGATTCATAGATCAGGTCAAGAAAACGGTGGAACATGGCCACATGGTCATCGTTCGTCGGATCAGAGCTTTCAGCCAACTACAAACACTGCACGCCGCACACGGACACTGAGGCGCAGCCTGATAGAGCTTATAGAGATCTAACCAACGCTTTCACGTCGATGGCAGATCAACTATATCCACAGGAAAATCTTTTGCAAACCACAGTTTCAACCACTCAAAATTCTGTAAATTGATGAGCACCTAGTATTTCACAACCAAATCCTATTTCAAGAATTGAAAAATTGTTCTTCAACGGACCTGTGCCTCGTTATGACGATAGTAAGTCGTGTGAACGAATCGTCGTTTTGACTGCTCAACGCAGTTTGAAGCCGGAGAGACGATTCTTGTTGACTCGAGACTGTATTGGTTTTTCAGAGACCTGATGACATGCATAACAATTGAGACAAGGAATGCAAAACTGTGTGAGAAACATGATCGAACACGAACAATAACATTAATGAAAAAATATCAAACACGAGGAAAACGCGATTGAGTCATGAACCACGAAATGAAGTGGTTAAGACAGTTTTTCATTGCGTGGATAGGTGCGAAGTAGAAAAATAGGGAGACAACATTATACGTCCAAATTGGCATTGAAAACTTCGTTCCGGTCTTCCCGGTGCCAAAGCTGCATTTAGGGCGACCCGGGCACACAAAAATCGGGGCCAGATCCCGTTAAGGAAGACCCGCTAACCCCTCGATTGATACCAGCCACCCGGATAACAAAAAATGCCTCCCCGGGGCAACCAATTTGCGCGTGAATGTACAATAACGGACGATTAATGTACAATGCAAAATTTTTCGCGCAACTCGATTCACCATTTCGGGCGACCCGAACAAGCAGCGAGCGATCGCCCGGTATTGGGTTGCGCGGTCCCAGGTTCTGAAGAGGGAAGGATCCTTACCTGCCGAAGTCATCCCAAATGAAATGGGCCTTTCTAGAATCAACTTTCGAAGTAGAATTCGAATTTTTACATTGCAGCTGCAAAAGTTTCTCTGAACGGAGTTATATGCGTTTTAGCGCTTCATTCGTGGACGCATCATAACATGTAATCCATGAGACTTTGTCGCCTCCTGAGATACACCTATGTGATTTCTACCTGGGAGCGTGCTTTCCGGTTACCGAATACCGGGCGACCAATCGCTGCCGTCCGGGTAGCCTGGAATGGTGGATCGGGTCACCCGAAAAACTGTACGTTCTACATTAATCGTCCGTTATTGTATATTCACGCGGAAACTTGCTGCACCAGAAAGGCAATTTTCGTCATCCGGGTGGCTGGCAACAATCGAGGAGTTAGCGGGTCGCCCGGAACTAAGGCTGAGCATGGTTGCGACTTGGCGAAACGGGGGGGGGTCGTAAGAATTGAGGTAAGTTTTTGAAGAAAAACTAAAATTTGGTGGGGGGCTCGTGGAATTTTTTTGGACAAAGAGGATTTTTTCCAAACCATTTGGTAAGCTAAAATGAGGTAGTAATAGCTGTGTCTTATTTAGGACGCATCATCTCGCAGGGTGCTCACTCGGCACATGAAGAGCGACTACAGAAGACGATCTCGAGTCACTTTCCACAGGATCCTCCACCATATTTAGAGAACAATTTTGACTGCTGAGGGCATATCCCCACCCACAGTTGGGGGGGGGGGGAAGGTTCACGGATAAGGGCGAACCCGCTCTCCACCTCTTAAAGGCACAGTCCAACCTCACATGGGACGATCCCCCGGGGGGGCGACGTTCTGAAAAAAGTTCTTCTGAGAGTTATGGGGGATGGATAGAGTAACAATAATCTATGCTCGGTTTTTCCTAAGGGCCTTCCAATATTCCAGAAAAAAAGAAAAATTGTTTGAAACTACCTGTAACCCTCTACTCGGAGCAAATAGAGTGAGTTCGTATGTTCTGCACACATTAAGTTACAATAAAATTGCTCTCTACAAGGTTTAACGGTTTGATTCTGGCCCATTCGTGAGATATAATACGTTTCCGAGCTCACTGTGCATTCCATTCCTCATATCACTTGATTGAAGTTGCCATAGCCACGGAGCAGGGATGGTCGAGAGGATAGCGATGGGTAATGTTAAACTACGAAGAGATGCTGGGTTGCGGGTTCGATTCCCGAAAGGATCTTCTGAAAAAGTTGTTTTGCATTTATTCGATTGTTTATCCACGAGGTTTCTCATTCACATTTTAACTTGTTTTTTTTCTATCTTACTGGACTTACAATTTCTATCGCGTGAATCCCTGTAGTATATGAGCACTTCCTCACCTGATTCAAAAATTATTCTTCTCACCTTCTTGTGCTAACATTTCGGGTTCATTGAGATATACTGCAATGTGAATATCTTGTAACATTGTTTTCCTTTTCTCGAGTCAAGAACAACACCTTTCTTGAACACATAAAAGTCGTTTGCGAATAATCGTAGAAAAAGCGTTACCACTGCAAGAAGCAAAGCGATGAACCCTTTCTTAAAAATTATCATCATGGCCGCAGTTTTCATTTTCACGAGGCGACAATCAGTTCCCCTAATACATCTGCTGATACTTCATCGAAAACTTCTGAACTTGGCTCAATCACGCAGAAATTTTTTTTCGATTATCTGGAATTCGAGGGTGAGTGAGCGAGTACATGGCAAAAAAAAAGTCTAAATTTTTTTCTCCATATTGATCCAAATAAAGCATCTTGAAGTAGATGAGTGTTAGATATTGTAGCCAGCAACTTTTTTCTCCTGAAAAACCGAAAGCACAGCCATGATGGACGTTTGAAGAGAATGCGCCCGCTAATTTTTCAGGTTTTTCCATTTTTTTTTACTCTACCGGAGGGTGCTTAGGTAAAACCCAACATACAGTAATGTTACCCTATCGAACCCCCACAACTTTTAGAAGAGCTTTTTTCATGACGTCTTCTACCGCGGGGGATCGTCCCTTGTCAGAGGTAATTGTTGATATTATGGTCCGGTCGCCGTCTATAGCAACCCTGCCAAGAGCGGCGCGAAATCTTGATTCGCTCAAATAAGCGAGGAAAAGCTAGGAAAAAGTCGACCACGCCCCCTTGAAAGAAAAAATGGGTAACGCCCACTGCCAGGTTTCCGACCTCAATAGGAAAAAGACGCGCGAATGATTTTATTCACAATCTATGTTCTTCCCTATGTTTTCGGTCTGGCTTTATATTGTGACCTGCTTCAGAACGATGAGTGCGAATAACGAGAAAATACAGGCTCGAGACAACTCGTCCTCGAACTTCTAGCCGTTCAAAATCGAATTTTTTGAGGAGCCGTAACTCCGTTCGTAGTGAGTTCTGAGCGATTCCGGAGACACCATTGTGATCAGCGTGAAATTTTCTGCCAGATAGGAAGAAAAACGAAAAATCGATTGCGAAGTTGGACTGTGTCTTTAACGAGAAGCGATGAACTGGTCTACTTCTATCGATAAAGGGCCCGGAGCAGGTCTCTTTTACAAATACGGGCTGTAGCAGCGCAGCGGAGACACCGAAGCCCGTCACAGTTGCGGTAGATCTGCCTCCTTTGGTTGTCGCGGCTCGACGGCAGTCGGACGGGGCTCCTTCTCCTTCTTCTTTGCAGCCACATCGAGGGTTTTGTCATAGGCGACCAGTAGAGAATTCGTCCATAGATTCATTGTGGTCAGCGTGGTAGGTCTCACCGGACAGTTAAACAAATGTGCTCTATCATGGCCGATAGTACCGCAGTCCGGACAAACATCAGATTTGCTGCTGTCAATCTTGCTGACATAGGACATGAGCATTGTAGAGTGACCACAGCGCAGCGATGCGAGTGTGCATCTCGCCCTTCTTCCGAGATGAGTCTCGGATTTGCAGACTGGGGGCGGTACTTCTCCTAGTATAGGATTCACCGTCGCCTTCTCAAGATGACACCGTACGAACTTGGTGTGCTCCTCGCGCAGAAGACGGTCGTTCTTGCTGTGAGTCGTGCCATCTCTGCAAGTTGACTTTGCTTGCAGCATCGGCAAATGGCTGTCTTTTAGCTCTCTCTCTCTCTCTCTCTCTCTCTCTCTCTATAAAAGGATTAAGCACTCTCCATGATGGATGGTTTGGTTGTTTTATAATATTGATACGGAATTGTTGGGCTTGCAGCTGACAGTGCATCTTCACTGGTAGTAAACGTGTTTCGGCATGCAAGTGCTCGACTGGGGAACTCCTGGCACATCCGGTGGCGATACGAAGAGCAGCATTTTGTACTCGTTGCATCTTCGTCCAAAAGGATTCTGGGACGAGATGTTGCCGTACCGGTGCGGCGTATTCCAGGGTGAGCTGAAGAATCGCCCTATACGTTATTAGTATAGTTTCCTTGCTGCAACCCCATGATGTACCGCCCAGGGCCCTGAGAACATTGAGCTTAGCTTTAACGACTGCCTGCTTTTGTTCGGTATTCTTATGGAACTTGTGCGACGGATCAAGCACAAGACCGAACAGTTTTGGAAACCGAGCTGCTGCTAGACGGTTCCCATCCCACTCTACATCCGGATGAGCGCTGTGCTCAGATGGGTCAGTTGTGAGGACAGATACCGTTGACTTGGATGCGGAGATCTTTAGCATCTTCTCGTCGAAAAAGTTCTTCAGTGTGATCAGGTACTCCTTGATCTTGTTGGCGGCAACATCTATGTTCCGATCTCGACACATGATTGTTATGTCATCGGCATACGCGACAACCTTTATATCCCGTGGCGGTTCAGGCATATCCTCGAGGTACAGACTGAACAAGGCTGACGATAGGACACCACCCTGTGGGACTCCAGCTGCGATAGGAATGCTGTTCGAGACGTGATTCTGAAACATAACTCGAGCTCGTCTTCCCTTGATCTTCTTCTTCTTCTGCAGCCACAGAGAGGGTCCTGTCATAGACTGAGGAACTGAGCCACAAGCGTCGGATTCGTCCACAGATCTACTGTTGTTAACGATGTCGGTCTCATCGGGCAGTTGAAAAGGTGCGCAGTAGTATGCCCTTTATTACCACAATCCGGGCACTCGTCAGGTCTGCTGCTATCGATCTTATGTAAATAAGACATAAGCATGGGGAGTGCCCGCAGCGCAACGAGGCAAGGGTGCACCTGGCACGCCTACCGAGTTCCATCTCGGTTTCGCTGACCTCAGGCGGCACGACTCCGAGAATGGAGTTTACGGCGGTCTTGCATAAGTGATCCTTGACGAATTGGGTATGCTCAGCACGTAAGAGACGGAGGCGTTCTTGTTGTGCGTTAGTCCATCTCTGTATATTGATTTTCGTGGGAGCATCAGCAAACGGCTTTCTTATACCTCTCTCTCTCACGGGGTCTAATACTCTTCGCGACGGATGATTTGGCTGCTTCAGAATGTTTATGTACAGCTGTTGTGCGTGGAGTTGGCAGTGGTCCTTAACTGGCAGGATGCGAGCTTCGGCATGTAGGTGCTCTATTGGAGAGCTTTTAGAACAGCCTGTTGCGATTCGCAATGCTCCATTTTGGATGCGCTGCAGCTTGGACCAGGATGTGTCCGACACGATATGCTGCCAGACTGGTGCAGCATACTCCAGGGCGGGCTGTACGATGGCCTTGTACGTGGTCAGGATCGTTTCTTTACTGCATCCCCAGGACGTTCCGCCGAGAGCACGTAGGACGTTAAGTCTTGTTTTCACTGCAGCTTGCTTCTGGTGAGTGTTCTGATGGAACCTCAGCGAAGGGTCCAACACGAGTCCGAGCAGCTTAGGGAATCGGGCGGCCGGCAGGCGAGTTTCGTCCCATTTCACCATGGGATGAGCACCAGTTCGCAGGAACAGTGGAAAAGACTGTGACGGATGATTTAGCGGCAGAGACCGTAAGCATCTTGCTATCGAGAAAACATTTCAACTCGATCAAGTAGTCATTGATCTTACTGGCAGCTACATTTATGTCGCGATCCCGGCATAGTATAGTAATATCATCCGCATATGCAACGACCTTGATGTCTTGGGATGGAACGGGTAGATCTTCAATATACAGACTAAAAAGAGCAGGCGATAAAACTCCTCCTTGAGGTACGCCGGCGGCGATTGGGATGCTATTGGAGACGTGCCCTTGAAATAGCACATTTGCCCGACGTCCTTTGGTGAATGCGGTTATCCACCGCTTCTGCCAGGGCGGAATGGTAGACCTTAACAGGCTCTCCGACAAAATGCCCAAGTTTACAGTGTCAAAAGCCTTCGTTAGATCGAGGGCTACACCTACGGTTCGCTGAGGTTTCATGGCATTGAAGCCGTCCAAAACATAGCTCACAATTTCCAGTAGGGCCGTAGTGGTGGAATGTAGCTTACGGAAACCATGTTGATGCTTTTGTTTGCTATTGTGTTCGGAGAGCTCCTCCACAGCCAATTTTTCCGCAACTTTGGCAATAGGTGAGAGAAGACTGATTGGCCTGTAACCTTTTGCCGTGGATGGTGATTTACCCGGCTTAGGCAATGGGATGACGCGTGCTACTTTCCAATCTTGAGGTAATGTACAGGTCCGAAACGATGTATTAATGACGTCAGCGAGCAGGGGTAGTAGTTCACTTGGCAGTCTCTTTAGAACTGCTGGGCTCAAGCCATCTGGCCCTACTGCCTTCGAGTTACTCATTTCCTTGATAACCTTCTCGACCTGAGCGGGCGTGACTGCATCATCTTCAGCCATAAGTGGCAATTTACAGAGTTCCCGAACAGTTATTCTATTCTGCTTCTCTCTTTTTGTTTTAGTTATGAAAAAATGCTTCCCAAGAGCATTTGCGGCCTCTTTCCTGACTTAAAGACTCCGCCGTCGAATTCAATCGTGGAATTGTTGGCGGAGGTGAACTTTCCGGAGATCCTTTTCAAAGCCTTCCACGTTGCTGCAGCATCACTCCTGAAGTTCATCTTCTCAGTGAACTTTTCCCAAGATTCTTTCTTGTGCCTATCAAGGTCCATCCTGATCTCATTATCCAGCTCGGCAATGTCTGGGTCAAGATGATCAGCAGCTCTCTTTGCGTCCCTTGTCCTTATCTTCTGCAGTGTCTCTCTGGTGACATTGGGAAAGAAGGTCTTGACACGACCTTCAGGGATCGCAGCTTTCATCGCCTTTCGGATGGCATCAGAGAAGTGGCGCTCCTTCTGGTGTACATTGCCATTCCACGGATATTCGGCCGCTTGGCGGAGTGCAACCTCCCTGAACAGGCTCCAGTCTGCAAGGCCTAAATTGAGATAAGAACGATGACGAACACCTGTATAGGGAGCAAGAGAGTTAGAGAGATCGATATTGACAAAGACCGGAATGTGATCACTGGAAAGAGTTGTGGATGTAGACCAAGAGCAGGCATTAGAGAGATTAGAAGAGACAAGGGAGATGTCTGGGCTGGAAGATCGGCCGTAGGCAGGAGACGAGTGGGCTGGTCATCGTTAAGGATAACCAGATCGCACTCCTCCGCCCATTCTTCGACGTCATTTCCTCTAGCATCAGAGTCAAGCGATGAGCAGAACGTGTGAGCATTGAAGTCACCCGCAAAGACAATTGAGGGAGATAGAGAGCAGTCATACAGCTGCTTGAGTAGAGGGATAGGGTTGTAGGTTGGTGGACAGGATGTAGGAGGAGGAATGTATATATTGAAAAGAGAAAGTGGAGTTTTTAGAGGTAGATGGATGGGGATGTACTCGAGAGTGCCATCCACTGGAGTGTTTGGAATGATGTGAGAGGGAAGAGACGACAGAACAAAAGTAGAGACTCCGCCTCCCTGAGATGACCTAGGAGTATGATAAGCAGTATAGCCCGGGATGTTTGGATGTCGAGAGGTAGCAGAGGGAGAGAGTTTGGTTTCCTGAACCATGATAACATCCGGGTGATGAGTACGGGCAAAGAGAGATAATTCAGAAAGCTTGGCGCGAAGGCCGTTGAGATTGATATGTACAATAGAGAGGGGGCGGTTGGTAGATGAGGAATTTGAGTTACTGGAGGCGGAGCACACAATACAACGAAAGGAAGAATCGTGGTGCCTCACAGAACTGAGACCCGAACAAGAGAAGTGCACCCACCTTTCGCATCCAAAACATTGGACGCTGGTTCCATTCCAAGTGACATCTCTGTCGCATGTGGCACATGGGTACTTCTTCTTCGCGGGTCCTGGGTTCCTCTCGACGCCGGCTCTTTGCAGTAAGATCTTCAGGAGAGCTGCGGCCAGCCAGCACCTCTCCCATGACAAAAACCCTCTCCGCGGAGGGATTGACGTCGGTTTGCACGGAGGTGGTCTTCTTTCCTCCACACTGCCACGGCACGAACGTACGACATCTCGGCAGCTCTTCCCTTGATGAATGCTGATATCCAGCGTTTCTGCCATGGCGGTATTGATGATTTCAGTTCTGAGATGGCGGTATTGATGATTTCAGTAAGTTGCTTGACAGGACTCCATGGTTTACTGTGTCGAATGCCTTGGTGAGATCTAAGGCTACAGCCACACTTCTCTGTGGCTTCTCGGCATTGAACCCATCAATAGCAAAGCTAGTAATTTCAAGCAGAGCTGTCGTGGTGGAATGCATGTTTCTGAATACGTGCTGAAACACCTGTTTATCATTGTGCTCTGCAAGGTCCTTCACAATCAACTTTTCGGCTACTTTCGCAAATGAGGACAGCAAACTAATGGGGCAATATCCCTTGACTGAAGCTTGGCGCTTGCAAGGCTTCGGCAGCGGCAGGACGTTAGATATTTTCCAATTTTGCGAGATAGTGCATGAACTGAACGACGTGTTGGATTTCAGTCGGTATTTTCTTCAACACAGCAGGGCATATTCCGTCGGGACCAACATCTTTAGAGTTCCGCATATCCTTTATAACCTTCTCAACTTGCGTCGTAGTGAACGCTTCGGCCGTGCTCATAAGCGGGAGGCGGCACAGCTCTCTTGCTGCAACTCTGTTCTGCGGACCACGCCTTGCAGTGGTGATAAAAAAAACTTTTACCGAGCGCATAAGCGGCTTCCTTGCCTGACTTGAATACACTGTTGTCGCAATCAATTGTGGAGATGGTAGCGGGTAAGCTCTTACCCGAGAGCTTCCGTAAAACCTTCCAAGTAGCTGCACTGTCCGTCTTGAAATCCAACTGCCCTGTGAACTTTTCCCACTCTTCTTTCTTGTGCCTGTCCAGGTCCTTTTTGATCTCATCGTCAAGTTCAGCAACGACGCGGTCCAGGTGGTTGACCGCTCTCCTGGCATCTCTTGTCCTGATCTTATCTAGGATTTCCCTAGTGACATTTGGATGAAATGTCTTGACGCGGCCGACAGGAATAGCCGCTTTCATGGCTCATGGACTCTTTTTGGTGCACGTCGCCATTCCAGGCGCCAGTCTGCTAGGCCTAAATTAAGATAAGAATGTTGACGAACACCAGAATAGGGAGCGAGAGAATTGGAGAGATCGATATGGATGAAGACAGGGACATGGTCACTTGACAGAGTTGCTGAGGTACACCATGAGCAAGAGTTAGAGAGGTTGGACGAGACTAGAGATATGTCTGGGCTGGAGAATCGGCAGTTGGTAGGGAGACGAGTGGGCTGATCATCGTTTAAGATGACCAGGTCGCATTCCTCTGCCCAATCTTCGACGTCATTTCCTCTAGCATCAGAGCCAAGAGATGAGCAAAAAGTGTGAGCGTTGAAATCGCCCGCGATAACCGTAGATGAGAGGGAGCAGTCGTGAAGCTGCTTAAGAAGTGGAATGGGATTGTAAGATGAGGGGCATGAGGTAGTAGGTGAAATATATATGTTGAAGAGAGAAATAGGTGTTTTGAGAGGGAGATGTATTAGAAGGTACTCGAGAGTACCATCCGTGGGGATGTTGGGTATGAGGTGGGAGGGGAGAGAAGATAAAGAAAAGGTTGAAACTCCTTCGCCAATAGCTGACCTTGGCGCATGGAAGGCAGTATAGCCCGGGACATTAGGATGAGGACGGGTAGGAGATGGAGAGAGCTTGGTTTCTTGAACCATGATCACGTCTGGATGGTAAGTACGTGCAAAGAGAAAGAGCTGAGAAAGCTTGGCACGAATGCCGTTGAGATTGATATGTACAATGGAAAGGGGGCGATTGGAGTTTGAGGAATCAGAGTTCGAAGGTGAAGAGCATATAACACAGCGAAAAGAAGAGTTATGATGCTTCACAGAGCTGAGACCCGAACAAGAGAAGTGCACCCACCTTTGACATCCAGAGCATTGGGCGCTGGTCCCATTCCAAGCGACATCTCTGTCGCATGTGGCACATGGGTACTTCTCCTTCTGAGCGGGTCCAGAGGCGGTATTAAGTATCGAGGTGGCGCGCGCCAGAACAAGCGCAAACGCGCTAAGCGGAGGAGGGAGTGTGTGAAGAATGAGACACCGACGTGCATAGCAGCCCGAAATCAGTGATAGCGCGCGCTACCGTGATTCTTAATGCCGCCTCAGGATTCCTTTCCACGCCGGCCCTTAGCAGGAGAATCCGAAGGAGAGGCGCGGCCGGCCAGCACCTCTCCCATGACAAAAACCCTCTTCGTGGAGGGAATAACGACGGTTTGCACGAAGGCGATCTTCTTTCCTCCACACTGCCACGGCACAAACGTGCGACATCTCGGCAGCACGGAGCTCCAATCTACATATAGTCTGATATGACAATAAAACCGCTTCCTGAACGAGCATGGCGAACAGGATCGTTGTGTCAGTCCCAGGCGGGCTACGACTGACCCCTTCGATGACCGAAACATCGGCAAGTTTCACGGAAACCACCATGGTTTCCACTTTAGTACAAAACTTTCAACCCTCCAAAACTTTCCTTTAGCCAAAAAAATGTTATATCTCCCACAGCTACCCATGGTAACGAGACAAAACTTCGCTCGACCTGCGCACCGGAGTTTGGTTTGGAATCTACAAGCTAACAAGAGTTTTTGCTTTGACCATTTGAAGATTTCCGTATTTTTTCTCTTGAAACACTAAACTCCAATGGAATAAAATGCTAGAGACATACAACAACAATACGACCTACCTGCTCACGATAACTTCCCGATCACATCCCATCTGAAAATCGCTGCTGGCTTTGAATATCTCTCCAGAAAGCCGCACAAATTCTGCTCGCTGAAATGAAAACAATATTTTGGTAGTCAGTATCCATAAATGTAAGCCTAAAAGTTAGGACTCAGACCGATAAATACTACATTCACTTCATTAGACTTATATGTATGATTTTTGACTATTTTTTGCCATAACTGCAGTTTTTAACATCGCAGTGCACGTTATGGTATGTTTACGCAAGGTGCTGAGTTGATCGCAGAACGCTTGGCTCCGGGCGAGATTGAACCAGCATATTCCCTTTAGCTCGTGATATGTGGAACAAGCCGAGTGATGTTGCCGCCTTTCTGCGCCTATGAGAAGAAACTCCAATGTGGCTGATAAGAAGAAGAAGAATATTCCCTTTACGGGGAAACTCCTTATCGCACTGCACCACCGAAGCCCAAGCTCCACTCTCACTCTCGAGTTAACGAGCAACTGAGTGAGAGCGGAGCTGGGGCTTCAGTGGTGCAGTGCGATATGGCGCTCGCCCGGAGAGGGAATACGCTGGTTCAATCTCGCCCGGAGCCAAGCGTTTTGCGATCAACACAGCACCTTCAGTAAACATGTTATATGTATGGTTAAAGAAAAATGGCATACTCTATGAATCACTAACTCGAACAGCACCCACCTTATCATCTGGCAGGTGCACGCCGGACTGCTCAAACTCATTCAAAAACAGGTCTATAGTCCGACGATCCACGTCATCTAGCCGGTCAGCTTGTGTTTGCTTGGAATTCTTCAGCAAGTGATAGAGCGACGTGTAGGTATTGAGGCTGAAATGCGCCACCTCCAATAGTAATATGCAGTGAAGCCAAAATGGGGCTCACGGGAGCTGACATCTGCATTTCTAGGATTGGGTCGACATTTCAACCTTTCGGGCTCCCACACACTCCAAATCTCCCAATTCACTACCCAATTTGATGCAACATTTTTTAAAACTCTCACCTTTCCACAAGCTCGCAATAGTCAATCGCACTTTCATGGGCCGCTTCAATGTAAGCCGGATTGCTGTGGAGTTGTCGCACACATTCTACCTAGATAAAAATTCTTTTGTACCCCCGACAACCAGAGAAGCATATATAAAAAACTCCTACGAAAGGATTATAAACGGAAAATGGACAAATCTGAACTTTCATACCATGTCAGCTGCCTTGCAGATAGTGTTTGACAAGTCGTCGAAAAGTTGAACAGTTGATCGCTCATTTTGACCTGATTCGATCTCGTTCACTATTTCAGCACACTCAGCCCGCACTCGTTTATTCAACTCAGCAAAACTCGTAACGGTCTTCAACTGCGGATCTCCGAATAAACCCTAAATAAAATGGAAGATTATCACTTTTCACTGCGCTTCGCAGCTTCCAATGGTTCAAAAGTCTTCATGTTTAGATCGTTCAGAGCTTTCGATGACACTACTCCACTTTTTAGACTCCAGTAGTCGAATTTTTCGCCCAAACTTCAACCAGCGGACAATAAGAGGTCTGCTAACAGCTTTTCAGAAGAAAACAGTAGGCGACGATACTTCTAGATTTGGCCAGAACATTGGAAACGGGGGTCTCCTGAGGTGTTGATCACAAATTCGGTACATATTTGTTTCGATTTAGGATGGGCTACGGTAGATTGAGGGCCTTTTAGTTACTGTAATCTATCGTAACCAATAGAAAATCGAAGATCGGACAGTGGATTCGTGATCTAAACCCCTTGAGACAACTTCCGGACTCATATTCAGTGCAGCACGGTAAAATGGGCGTAGCCAAGTGCATCGCAACACAGCGCCCCCCCCCCCCCCCGCTGCGATATTGTTTATTGTCTCTTATTTGTGTTTAGTACCCCCAAAAGACCTCCCTAAACTAAATTTAGGTGAATTTTTACTAGCACTGGAGGCGGAAAAATGGAATAGCGCCGGGCAGAGGCTCAAGTCCGTCAAAACGATACGCTAACACGGAAAGCGAACCTTGGGAAAATACTCACTTGTGATACTAATTCACGAGAAGGTTCAGTTGATTTTCGGAAAAAATACCTCGAGAAGCGAATAGGAATGCTGCGTAGCACTCTTCTAGATAAATACATGTGCCCTGAAATGTTCAGTGTAAATAGAGAAACGAAGAAAACACAGATCAGATGAAGCCTAGCGAGAAAAAAGGCATAATTTGAACGCCAAAAAAAATTTGGGGAGAATTGGCTGCGACCGAAACACCTCAATTGACGCGTCGAATATTGTTTGGGGACAACTCATCTTCAATCCTTTGTTCAGGTTTCAAATAATCCCGAATTTCGGGCAAGGAAGGAAACCTTGAGTTGGACGAGGGTATCGATACGATTGTAAAAAGCTATTCATACGCATCATTGTAGAGAGATCATGGATACGTATTATACTTCTCAGTGACTCTAAATGAGGGCGAGGAGCAGTTGCCCGTCTTATTAAAAATCGAAAATCATTGCTTCACGAAAAAATTCGGTGGTAAGATCGGCGCTGCCTATATGTTATGTAGAATTTTCCCATTTAACACGAATATACCTATATGTCGACATACATGAGGCATTAGGTGCATTGAGTTTTCAAAAAACTAAACATTTTTGTCGTCCGTGAATGAAAGTCGAATGGCATTTATGGCTAATTTTTGTACGTAATCTTATTCAAGTTGTTGCTATCATTTCCAGAGTCTCCCGAAGTATCTTTCTTTTTTTGGGCTTGTTATTTCACTAGATCAATGTTTTTCTGGCATCTTTTACAATTCATGATCTCTATACGTGCGAAAATTTTCATGTTTCTGATTTCTGATTGGTCAAAACGACGTGGATGGCGAACACCAAGACATAACAATCCAATATAACAATTCAAAGCATGAAACACCTAGAAAAACCGTTTTCATATATGAAGAGAAAAAGTGTTGGAGTTGTCCCTCTGAGTGAAGAATGGGTCGTGCAAAGGCCCTAGTCATACTCCGAAGGGCGCTGCGAAAGTGAAATGGCAATTGGCACTATTTGACACCTTCACTGTGCTGAGGCTCTTCAAGACGGATAGTTTTGCACAGAAAAGCGCCGAGCCGCGAGCATTTATACTCACCCCCGCACCGCGCGTTGTGGACCCTTCCGTTCGAAAGATTTCCAAGTTCCACCAGCTGCCTATCGTTAAGGATTAAGCCCGTTAAAACACTACAAAAAGTTCCATAATCAGTGCTTAAATAATTGGAGAAATGGAATAAGACAAGATATTTGCAGTAGAGGGGATCGAACCCGGGAGTCTCCGGCTCGTAGTCCGCCGCCTTGGACCACTCTGCCAACTTGGCTCATTGTCAGTGGAGTAGTTGGAGAGACCGGTGATACAGCGCTAGTCGTTTTCACCGTTTCGACCTCATTTCAACAAATGGCTCATAGCTTTTGTTCACTATTACGGGCAGTCTCTCAGAAGAACATGGGTGTAAGGGCAGCTCTGGCAACCCGGTCTTATCATTTCCTTGTAAGTCATACAAACTATCAAATTTTGTAGTTTAACACCCCCGGTGATAGGTGAATCTATTCTCTGATTTCCAGGATGAGAACATTTCGTTTTTTGATCTGAAAGCAAGAAAGCTTCCATTTGGCTGACCAATCTGCGATTGAAGTTATTGCCGAATGGAGGACCTCCTTATTCTCGTGTTTCAACATTTTAATAAATTTAACTATCGTCCGCGAACGTCGTGAAAGAAACATTGTAGTCATCTACCAAGCCAAAGATATCAGACGTATAACATATGAGGGGAATAGGTGATAACACTTCATCTCGAGGTGCACCTCTGGTTACTGCTTACCTTGGAAAAACAATCATTAACTTGAAAAAGTCTTCATTTCAAGTTAACAGTGATGAAGCATTCGATCCGCTTCACTATTCTCGAGAGAACGCCATAAAATCAAAGTAGAAGAAATCCAAGTGAAAGCCTTTTGATGACTTCTGCGCAAAATTTTGTCTTGGCTCTTTGTTTTGTCTGGTTTTTGATGGTGTTTCACGTTTCGCACTGTCGAGGTCGAAGACATTTTGCGCCCAAACTTCGTCCATGGTATTATTTGATGACAAATTTCCAACCATATTATCGTATGCCTACTTTAATTAAACGAAGACGGGCCTTGGATTCGTGATCAACATTCCGACATGACCCCGCTGGATGAGGTTGGGCGAAAAATTTTTTGCGTGTGGAGAACGAAAGCCATGATAGATCATCGTTTTTTTCGTTGGTCTCCTCCCTTTTTTGTTTGTGCTACTTTTTTCAGTTCGCTGTCAACCGATTCGAGTTGATATATCTTATGTTGAATAACAGTGGCATGGAATGTTGCGCATGCAGTTTTAGCTTGCGTCAGAAGCTGATACTATTTATCTGAGTGAGATCAGCGTGGGAATGACGGCTCATATTTTATAAACTCGCATGGATTGTTTAGAATTCGTTTGAGAAACTCCGCCTAACGCTGTGCCGAGTTCTCTCTGTTATATCTTCTTATCCCTTTCTCAAACTCCCTCAATCGAATCCAGGCTACGGCGCGAGGTGTGATACAACCCATCATTGGTCCGACCCCCCACCCAAGTTAAGCGATTTGCTCAGCCCCCCCCCCCTGGGAAAAATTATGGCGACGACCGGGGGGGGGGTCCTCATTTCGTAATTCTTTATTTCATAGTGAACGAATTTTTATTTCAAGACTACATCAAGACCTAATAATGCAATTAATAAATGTTTTCCACGAAAGCAGACAAAAACTACTCTCCTACGACAATGGCACCAAATGTTTTTTCAATGGCTGAACGTTCATTTATGCCCTGAGGGCACATAGGTGCGGCTTCGGGAATGAAAACCACAATAAGTAATTGGCGGTTCAGATGTAAAAACGCACCCTAAATTCCATGGATACAGCTTCAATCCGAACAGCGCTACATAGGGTGGGCGGAGCCTGTTTTCATGGCTTGTTCTCGAGCTTACCTCCTAATTTTTCTGTATTTTTGGATTCAGGCAAAGTAAGCGCGTTATGATGACGACAAATTAAAAGTGTGTTCAGCGTTAATTCCTTTTCCTGGCTCCAGAAGTCGAAACCATTTCACCGAATTTTCACCTCTGATGATTCTTTTTAGAGTTTTTTTTTTGTAGATTACGGTTGGCATACGGTTGGTAGTATGGTCTACAAGTCATGTAGGCTGTAAAGACAAGAAATTTCCGTAGTTCGTCCGCATGTAGATGCGGAGCGGTGAATAGAGGCAACGTGAAAGCGAAGGGCAGGCCGAGGGCGTAGCACGTTCTACGCAGTTTTAGCATCTAAACATGGAATAAACGAAGATTTCAAATTTCTCTCCTCCATCATTCAGACGAGATTGCTCAAAGGCAGTGTTCATGATAATCTTCGGTTTTGAGATTCATCGCTAAATCGATCGTTTGGCCCCCGGGCAGAACTGAAATGACGAAGAAATGAGAAAAAAGCCCTAGAAAGGCACCAAATCCTTTACTTTCACCCCACCTTTTTTACTCTCACTGGAACTGTTTGTTGTGACAATGAAATCTTTTCTGGGTTCATCCCTTGCGATTCTCTACTCTCTACTGCTCCGTCCTTTCCTTCGGACCCTAACTAATACTGTTTTGCTCAAAATATTATTCCATTTTTGATCAGCCCCATTTTTTACCGGTGACAACCACCGTGAAAACGTTCAGCCAGTCGGACAACTAGTACAGGCCAGAGAATAATGTCACTGAAAAAAGACGTTTCAGGGCGTTTGAAGCCGTTTCTTCGTAATTTTGGTAACATTTGGTTGCGAACGCATTGTTTTGAGTGGAAAACTCGGGAACGAAAATCATCGTGAACATTGCATTTAATTAAGTTTTATCCTTCTCGCAACTAGCGAGAACTACAGTGCATATCAGGCATATCGATTTTCGGTCGTTATTTATGGTAAACATTCCGTCGCGTCGCTCGTCGCTGGAAGTATGATCCCGTTTTAACTCCGACGATTCGCTTTATGTAGCGGCGGAATTCTAGACTCACCTTCGTACTGATTGATTTCATGACGAAAGAGCCGACGTCTTACGTCCAGCACAGTCTCGGTCATATACCGGATCTGTGATGCGTCGCATGTTTCTGTATACAGGACCCTCCAAGACATTGCTGAATCGCGCGTGCCAAACCACCTGACGACAGACTGACCCCATGGATTCGTCCATTTAAAAAAGGACACTAAAATGGATATTGTGGATAGTCTAGAATGCAAACAACAAAATAATCGCAAATGAGTTCCCGCAATGATTTAGAAAGTTTTCCCCGCGCAGGCGTTCTATCCGAAATTTCGGTGCACCTTCTAATGTGCTTATCGTGGTTCCTTTCATCCGTATTTTTATAGTTGGGTAATCAAAGCTAGTACAGTACTGCGCAGATTTCTTGTGATTTACAGCACGAATTGCTGCTTAGCTATGACTCGCTTCATAGTGGTCTGATTTCAGTTTTGGTGGCCATTTTTTTTATTGAGGCCAGTACAACGGTGTGGCAAAATATTACAATCAATTGCAGCAATTCATCCAAAGTTGCATATTGCCATCTCAAAATGCCCCACTGTGAATTGATCAGACGTTCATGCTAGCAGAAATCTATCATGCTCTTGAGAACTCACATTATAGATTTTAAAACGAGTTATGACGATGCGGCGCTTTATGTGCCCGAAAAAACACCGCAAAACGCCGTTTTTGCAGGAAATCTGCGTGGTTCGGGTGGTGCGGTAGAGATGGGTAAACGACGTCGAACATATGTACGATAATCTGTAGCAGGCAGTGAAGTCGAATGTGTGGCGTATACTCAGTTGGATTGATTAAGGCCGAGAATCTTCCGTCCTTTCAATTATCCTGTGAGGAAAGCTTGTGTGCAGCTACATACCTTAAAGGCCGTGTTCACGATAGTCTTCGATTCTGAGATTAATCGCTAAATCGATTGTTTTGTCCTAGGGTAGAATTGAAATAACGAAGAAATCGAGAAAATTTTATCAGAAGGAGATACTATCACCCCGCATCTTTACTCTCCCCGGAACTGTTCGTTGTGACAATGGAATCTTTTGTGGACCCGTCTTTTGCTATTCTTTTCTCTCTGTTGTTCCACTCTTTCCTTCGGACCCTAACTAATACTGTTTTGCATAAAATAGTCTTCCATTTTCGATTTGCCCCATTTTTCACCGGTGACAACCAACGTGAAAATGTTCATCCAACCGGACAACTAGTCCAGACCAGAGAATAATGTCACTGAAAAAAGACACCTTAGTGTGTTTCTCACAGTTATTTCGTAAGTTAGGTAACACTTGGTGGTCAACGCATTGTTTTGAGTGGAAAACTCGGGAACGAAAATCATCGAGAACACTGCCCTTAACAAAAAAAAACGCTTGGTGAAGTAATCACCACACGAGAATGAAGTGTCGCGCAGGGTGCTCAAAAACTTCTGAGCGCTAGGGAACCCCATTGCAGAGTTCTATTCGTTTTGGTCACCCTTTGTAGATGTTTTCGCGATTTTTTTGTCTCCAGTGCCAGGAAATTTCTGGCCTGACGGACTAATCAAACTTTCGTTGGCCCTATGATCTCTTTATCGAAAATCTTTGGAAATGTTAAACTCAGTTATTTGCATAGACCCAAGTTACTGGAAAACTTTTTTTACCCAAATGCTACGGTGTTCCTCTATGTTATTTCAAGGTGTTTTAGGTTCAAGGTTCAGGGCGTGATGTTTACGACGTATCTACAGTTGGTATGGATCCCCTAATGATGCCTTGCGTTCCCTATTGAAGGTTGGCGCAAATTCGGTGCTATATGCTATAACATAGGTGCCCCGAGTTGGCGCTAACCTTCAATGGGGAACGCAAAGTTTCACTAAGACTCATGCCGACTGCAAATTTCCACAAGATCTTCTCTGAACTATTTGACAGTAATTTAAGTTCCATCAGGTGATCGGAAGACGCACAAATTTTGTGTGAAAACTTGGCAAATCATTCATTGTAGTTGTTTAGAAATTTTCCAAAACGCGATCTCACTTTTTAAAAGGATAACATTGGCCCGACTGAATGCCGTCTTTTGCACAAGTATGTTGTAACAACATTGTGCAGCCAACCAATTTCGAAATAGAGAACTTCCGAGAATGAATCGCTACATGTTGCCTGCAAATGCGGGGGAATGATGAGAATTTCCAGATGACATTTTTAGTCTTTTGCAGTGCTTCTAATTCGAGCTGTTCCTCGTTTCTCCACCATAAAACTCGGTCGATATCAGTGAAGGGTGCTTGGCCGAGCGCATTTCTGACCTTATGTGTCATTAAAATGTTGTAGGACGCCGACGAATTATTCACTAATTCTATTTCTGCTTCCACCTTGTCGGAATATTTCCTCTGCTTGTGGCTTATCTGATTTCTATTGCTATGTGGGATCCTCATTGTCGTTTATTTCATTTTCGGCCCTCTCCATATCCTCACTGCAGTACTCTCAATGTGTCGAAAACGCCCGTACCGGCCGCTTGAAGCTCAATAGTGTTTAAAGTGTCTCTTCCGCTGAAATAGAAGCCGCTCTGTCAGCACTGGGAAGACAGGGTGTTCCCACTCTCAGTTTCTACGGTTCCTAGTCATATATGCATGTGCGTATAGATACTTCGTGACCTACACATCTTCTTAAATACTGTTTCACCATTCTTCAGAGAGATCGTCGAGTGAAGGGAGGGGTTTGTCGTGGTGATACCATTTTAACGAAACTTCAGTGCTCTGTCGCAAAGATCATGCGTGAGTTGAAATGGCAAGGTTAGGAGTGAAGTTCTACGATCGGCAGTTAAGCCGAACGAAAGCTCACCAAGTTCGACAGCCCTTGTATAACAGACGGGTTGGCTAGGAGGAAACTAATAGTTTTGGGAAGAGAGAGGTTTCAAAACTGTCGAGGAAGTTTTGATAAAAACGGGGAACATCCCTTCGCGCCCTTCTTATGGAATGCAGTTCTTCCAGCCTCTGCATACGCTTCGGAGACTTAGGCATTTCGAGGGCAAGATGAAAGTGCGGTCCGCGTCACCCACAGCAAATTGAGAGGATTCTCGAAGTGTCAAGTTGTTATGGAGAGAAGTAATCCGGAGCTCCGAAGCAAGCGGTCAAAGACCATTTCAGGGGCTTGCTCCGACGCGATAGGCAAACCTCTTCCTTGAAGGCATCGTCCGCGCAGGAAACCGTACTTTTTCATGTTTTTGTGTAGCTTGGCCACTATAGTTAAGGAAAATGTCGTAAGGGTTCATGAAAAACCTTCATTGGTGAAGCAAATTTGAATTTCTTGCCAAAATCGTTTCTGAAGTTTTCCTTCATTAGGAGACCTCTTCATTGCCATTTTTGAAGTTTTTCTGCATTTGGAGTTTGTGCAGTACTCAGAAGTTTCGAATCAAGTTACTTGCGAGTTATCCGGGCAAAATCAACTTACTTTTTTTGATTGATTGATTGATTGGTTTATTACACGGTAGAACCGTGTCAGAGACAACAACAGAAATAAATACCCAAACGGAAAATAAGAGACTAAAAGCACTAAAATCAGTCGAACAGCAATAATAAAGCAAATGGATCAACTGACTATTAGGCTTACACCGGCATCACGAAGAAAAGAGATCTTACAAACATAACTCCTGGGACAACAGATAACACTCAAGTGTTTTTTGAATTCACTGAGTTTCCCCACTACCAAACCTGACCGAAGTAGTTTATTGAAGTCAGATCCCGCCCTACTGACAAAGAACTGTGTGACGAAGACTTGTGGCTCATCTGAGTTTTTTAAGTTACTTGCGTGGTTGGGACTCGCAAGTAACTTACATGGGCATAACCATGATACTTGTGAGTTTTGAATCTCGCAAGTAACTTACATTGGCCTGTGTACCCTCGCAAGTGGATGGTCACGTCGTAACTTGCTTAACACGTGTACAGCCGATATATAAGGCGCCTCATCTCACTCGAGTCCTCATTCGGCATTCTGATGCCGGCCCTGGAAGGCGACTTCGATTCGCACTCCAGAGGCCGGCTTATTTTTGACCGCTGGAGGGATAGGGGTATCGCGACAATCACGCACCAGGGGTGCGTGATTGTCGCGATACCCCTATCCCTCCAGCGGTCAAAGATTGTCGCACACCAATGTCACCTGCATCTAAGGAGTAAGTTGAATGTTACTTCTGAGTAAGTTACTTGTATACTAGAAGTAAATTACTTGTGACATAAAACTAAGTTACTTGCGACATTAAATAAGTTTCTTGTGACATAGAAGTAAGTTACATGAAGACTTCACGTTACTTACTCAAAAGTAACATTTAACCTGATTCAAAATTTCTGATTAGCTGTTTTTCATGCTGTTTGATGGTCGGATCAACATTGTATGAAAAAGTTTTCGATAACTGGTGATATTTGGTGGCTGATCCTCATCTTCGACCCCTTCCAACTTCATAGTCCTACGTTTTCGACGCGCCGAAGTTCACCGGTGTGGTCTACCGGGCTGATTCATGAAACTCAGCCTGAAAATGGAAAATGGTTTCCAGCGCAAACGATTTCTTCAAGCAGTTCGACGAGCGTGTTAGGGACAAATGGAAACGTTGCTGGCGCCCGCTCGATGGTTTCGAGGATCAACGGGAAGACAGGGGCGGTATTAAGAAGCAGGGAAGTGCGCACCAATTAAAGCGCAAATGCGCTACCAGGACTGCTCAGCGCTGCTTCAAATAGGCATTGGCCAGGCGCGCGCCACAGCTGGCGCAAACGCGCTATGGCTAATCACTACGGAATGCCTTCGTTGGCTAGCCCAAACGCGCTATGGCTAGCCCAAACGTGCCATGGCTAGCGCGATAGCGCTTGGTCTAGCCCAATCGCGCTTTGATGGCGCTGTTTATTATCGAGTTTTCGTCAACCGCGATAACCCTAGCCTTCACCTTGACATACTAGCATTCCTTACCTCTTTTTTTAAATGAATGCATCACTTCGATTGCTTCAACAGTTTTACTTCAACGCTTGTATGAGCAAATACGAAGAATGTTACTATTCGCACTGTCTCTTATCACAGGGTTTTTGAATATCTGTCTATCACGGCTAGTTGTTTGTAGTGACTCGTGCTTATAATTAATAGAAAATCTTGATTTAATAACTAATTAAATTCGTAAACTATATATACAGCTTACAATATGCGTTCTGTCTCATAAAGCTGCTTGAACACACGCATTAAAAGAGGAACGTGTTGTGTGGGTGCACGTAGCGGTGTGATAGGAGTGTAGAAATTGACAAAACGTACAGATAGAAGATGCGAAAGGATTGATGGATTTTGACAGAATTTGGTATGTGAGTGAAAAATCGGTTGCGTGAGCACACACACTGAGGAGAATTGCCGCAATTCTCTCAATAACCTACTAGCACCTGCCGCCTTGCTAAAAGACCGGAGCCGAAGCAACAGATTCCCAGTAGATTCGCGGTAGAATAAGGGTATTGTTCGGATTTCGTGGAAATCAGGCTGTTTCGAACAGGCGAAAATGCTTTAATGTAGTGATTCTGCCGCGATCTACCGTGATGCTTGCCACTGCATCCCAAGATTCGAACCACCGACCCCTACCAATCCATCTGTTTATAGTTCGCCGCGTTTTCCAAGTTATTGCAGGACAAATTCATTTAGACCTTGGATAGATAAAAGCCGGGAGATTACACCAATCTATAAGACACTAATCTCGGAAACGAGGAAAAAGTCGAGATGTAACAAACGAAAATCCTTCAGTCGAACTGACTTTATGGTTTAATTTATGTCATTCAAGTCATGAGTCAAGCCTTCTTGAAGTCAGCCATAGCGCGTTTGCGCCAAAACTAGCGCGTGCTTTCGAGATGCTTAATGCCGCCCCAGGTGACAGGTGATCGAGAGTGGCTTTTGGGACCTTTCACTTTAAGAAGAATCAAACAGCCAAGATTGAGCCCTATACCGCTCACACGCTTCCGATTTCACGGACCATGGATATTTTACAACGCGCGGATGGCGTTTGGATTGAGTGTGCTTCGTGCTGTCCGCAAATAGCGCAGAATTCGTGATAATTGTAGTAATTTTACAGGGATTGAACTATGTAGTTAGAAATGAAGTTATATTATGACAAAGGCAGCTCGAGAAAGCGCTCTGTCTTGAAGTGGTTTCAGCAACCTTTGTTTCCTTTCAAACGTTTTGTACACTTTTTGAAATTTCTATCACGATTGAGTGCTCAACATTTACAACGATTTCGTTCAAAGTTGCGTGTGCTTTGATTGCTTGTAGCCCTTTTTTCTGAACTACCTTATAATAATTTGACATAAATTTACCGGTGTTTTCTGCAAACACTGTTGTTATCCTATCAGGCGGCGTTATGTCCGAAAACTGAATTTTAATGACGGGGTGTTATGATAAGGCCAGAACGCCGCCGATTTCACGCTCCCCAAAATCACCGGCAAATCGAAAAGTGTTTGGCCGACCAATATTTTCCATCCACCTATTTCCTCTCCAACTTTTTAGCTCTCGTAGGGCGGCGGGCGTTCTGTCCCACTTGGCCGAAGCCAGGGCGAGGTGCGAGAGTCTTTATCGAGGTGCTAACGATGGCGAGTCGTCGCGCTGGCTAATTGCTGCACTTTACTCACCGCAATCATCTGCGAGTGAGCCATTAAATGCTACCCACAGATGAAAACATGGTTTGTGGTCAAGAAATTGAAACATTTTGTTTTGAGATTTACAAATGTTTATTATTGCCATTAATTACCAATTCTAAACTGTTCACTGTTTGATTCCATTTTATATTTGAACAGCTCTTAAAATCATCGAATTTTAGAAAAACGTGACAATTTGATGATGATAATCCCAAATGGATAGAAAATTCGTGAAAAAGAATAATTGAGGTTTGACTATCATGAATGTACTTTCCGAATACTGACTGTTACAAAATGGTGATTATTGTGGTGTGCGCTAAGCGATTCTAGAACCGAAGTTCAGAGCAGTAATTCGAATATTTTATTTAAAATGAATAATAGAGTAATTTAGTTTTCGGATTCTGTAGGGAAATAGCTGAAAGTATGATTCAGCGGTCGAGCTTGAACTATTTATTGATAAGTGTAGTGTAGAACGAGGGGTCACATTGTATGAGCTTATCCGTAGAACTTATCAAAGCAAAATCACACGTGATATGGGAGCAGTTAAAGTTATTTCTTGGGCAGTCAGCTCATGTTAAGCTAAGTAAACTCAACTGCTTGATCCATATCACGCGTGATTTTGCTTTGATAAGTGCTACGGATAAGCTCATATATGTAGTGTTCTCGTTTTGCATTACACTCATCAATAAATGGTTCAAGCTCCGCCGCCAAATCATACTTACAACTATTTCACTACATTTTCCGAAAACCTAATTATTCTACGCCAAATCATTCTCAGGAATATTTCGAAACTAGTTTTACTTTTTGACTACTTGATGGGGAATATTTTTCCCCCTTTCACTGAGTATATTTTTAGTTATTCGAAAATATGACAATGCCAAATCATCACTTTTGCCAGGAACCTAACGTTTTGGAAATAATTCGCCTAACAACTTCCATGCGAGGCTGTCGGACCTCTTGGTCTCTTTCAAAGGCTCCGAAGAAGACGAAAATCGCCGAAACGCCAGCCAAATAAAAAGGTTTTAACAATCTTGGTCTCGCTCCAACCGCCGAATACCACAAGTGTCAATCAACATGCCAAGATTTATGGAGAGTCGCACGTGGACAATTTTAGAAATAAATATTTGTACTTGACTTAACACAGTGCTATAATTTCTTCAATTTTTTAAGTGGATAGTATTTGGTGTCTTACTGACAGATTATTGCCGTGAGTAAAGAGAGGCAATTAGCCAGCGCGACGATTCGCAACCGTTAGCACATCGTTAACGACTTTCACACCTCGCTCCTGCCAGCTGGGACAGAACGCCACGGAGCCACTTTCGCACTCCCATTCACGATTTCCATTTTGCTTTCGATCCGCGTCTCCAACAGTTTTCTAGTTTAAACGAGCACCTGTTTCCGAGTAAATCAAACTTCACACCTGAATTTTTTTCCGAAGTTCTCTCGGTGTTTGACTTATTTCTGGTGTATCCAACGAAACGCTGACACCAACATATGTACATGATGACTCAGGCTCCCATTTCTTCTGCCAACTCAGTAAGGGATCTCGGCTTCCATTACACCAATAGGCTATTTTTCTAATCATATAAAGATTCGTTTCAATATGGCTATCATTAAAACTTATCTCCTCTTTAAATGTTTATCAGTTAAAAATAAGGCTTTACTATTACGAGCATTCAAAACATACAGCCGACCAATTGTGGAATCAAGCACCACGATTTTTGTCCCGCCATGAAAAAGACATATACATCATAGAGAAAGTTCAGAATAATTTTATTCAGAAAATTGTTCAGAAAACTACATGCAAGGACGGATGCTTCTTGTATTCAAAAATCCCACGAGCCTCTATTAAAAACCGGTACCTTGGGCTTTCGTCCCTTGAATCACGGCGGAAGTTATTTGACGTATGCATTGTTCACAAATTACTGCATAAGTCGATAGTAATCGGGATCAACAACGTTTTCAAGACAGTTCTATCACGAACGAGAGGAACTCATTTGAAAATTTCTCTTGGACCGCCAAAAACTAGTTTGCATGCAAGATTTTTCACTTTTCGGGCAGGAGTGCTTACCTTAAGCTCACAAAGAACCTATCAGTATCGATGACACAAGGCCAATTGAAACGGCATGTTAAGAAATTACTACTCACTAGTGAAACGTCAAAGTAATTTGGAGCTGATCCTATATCCTATATCATCCCTTTTTTATCTCCCTTTTTCTCAGTTGTAGAGAGATCATAGACTACTTGTGTTTGAGTTGTCTCAGTTGTAATATCATCCCATTTTGAATATTGTTATTTAACGATTGCCTTAAGCGAACGTAATAAACATGAACATAATTTGAGGAACTTCTCGACCCAACTTTGTGACGATCAATGAAAAACCCGTTTTCGACTGTGTTTGATTTTATTCACGGATAAGCCAGCCACTTTCCTTGGTCTCTATGAACCTATATTCGTAATATGCCCTTGTGAATATGTATATTGTTTGTAAGCTCTGGTACATCCCTAGTGACCTGTTGATTTCGATTATCACCAGCAGCGGAGCGGTGGGCCTCGGTGAAATATAACTTGTGATAAGGAGGTTTCGACGAAAAAGCCACCGCTCCGCGCTGTGATAACCGAAAACATGAGTTCACTTGGAATGAAACAGAGTCTACTGGTTGCATGGAAGCTTCGTCAAAGTTTTCGTACAGGATTGTGCGCTTACCCCTATACAGATGCCTTGATACAATACAGCGCAATTTTTTTTGCAAAAAAAAAACGTTTTGCAGCATTTTTTGCGCTCACAAAGCGCCGCATCGCCATAACTAGCTTCAACGTAGTCCGATTTCGAATTGGAAGTCATTTCTCAATTTCTGTCATTGAGTGCTACACGATAGTGTTACACAATGGTAGATTCAACTCCGGTTCTGGAAGACGCCTTGTCTGTGGACGAGCACGAGAAGCAGACAGTTGAAGTCGCTCTTGAATGCGCAGAGCCTCTCTGCCCTGTTATTCGCCGGCGAACGGGATATCGGACGATTCTCTCCGTCTCGTGGACGAACGGAAGCGGAGTTCCTTCTTTCTTCCTTCTTCCTTCCTTCTCCTTCCTTCTTTTCTTTTTAAATTAACGGACTTCGGACGGTATCGGCAATTGTGTCAGGAGCTTCGTCGAAAGTTGAAGGAAGAGCGGGAGTCGTACTGGAATAAGGTAGCAGACGAAGTTGAGGAGGCAGTTGGAAGGAACGACTATCGCACATTGTACAACACACTCAACCGTCTCAGAAAGAAGACCGAACCCATGAGCGATTCCATCAGGAATACGGATGGGTCTTTTGTGCGATCAGCAGATGAGCGTCTGTTGCGATGGAGGCAGTTCTTCAGTGAACTCTATACTCACGATGCGCCACAAGGTCCACTGGCCCAACCGATACTAGTCGAGGTACCAGAGGAGACAGCGCTTGACTCGGAACCCACTGCGGAAGAAGTGAAGGCGGCAATCAAGTCGCTAAAGAATGGAAAGGCGTCCGGTGTTGACAATGTCACTGCTGAGGTCATCAAGGCGGGAGGAGATGTTCTACTGCGTCAGTTGCATCAGTTAATCACGCGCATATGGCGGACAGAGAGCGTGCCGTCTACCTGGAAAAAGGCTATTGTCGTGCCTATCCATGATGCCAGAGACTGTAAAAACTATCGCGGGATCAGCCTGTTGTCGATTGTTGGTAAAGTCTTCACGAGAACTATCCAGTCCAGACTTCAACGCCATCGGGAGAGTACCTGTCGCGAAGAACAAGCAGGTTTTCGTCCGGGTCGAGGATGCAGCGATCAAATTTTCACACTTCGTCAAGTTATGGAGGAAAGGATTCGCTGTGGAAAGCGCGTCGTTATCACCTTCATAGAATTCAAGTCGGCATTCGATTGCGTGCACTGGCCCGCCTTATGGAAATCGATGGAATGCGAACACATGCCAGGAAAAATGGTGAAGCTTCTGCAGGAAATTTATAGAGGCTCGACTAGCTGTGTCCGCGTCGGAAACAAGCTATCCGAAGAATTCAGAGTCGATGCAGACGTCCGGCAGGGAGATGTGATTTCACCGCTCCTCTTTAATACCGTGGTCGATGCTATTATGAGAAAGACCTTTGAAAATAGAAGAGGAGTCCAATTTGGCGATAACGATTTTGTCACGGATTTGATGTTTGCGGACGACAGTGCAGTGTTCACCGATACTGACATGGAAGCCACGCTTTTGTTGAATGATATGGCACAAATCGCGGAATCGTATGGGCTGCGGATTAATAAGGAGAAGACTAAAGTCATGACGTCGGACGGTTCACGTGCTTCTGTGTTCTTCGAGGAGCTGAGCTTCAGCAAGTCAAGGAGTTCAAGTACCTCGGATCGGTGGTGCAAGAGCGAAAGGTAGTGGCTACATCGGAGATACTGTGCAGGATCGGGCAGGCGTCGGCTGCTTTCGCTTCGCTGGGCTGGTGTTTATGGAAGAAGCGTAATGTGTCAATCAAGACAAAGATCCGGATGTTTCGCGCGCTCATAGTGCCAATCCTACTGTACGGGTCAGAGTCGTGGACGTTGCTGAAGTCGGATTACAGCAGGCTGGAGGTCTTCCAAACGCGGTGTTTGCGGCAAATCCTCGGGATAACTTTAAGAGATTGAATGCGGAACGAAGATGTCCGAGATACTTGCGACCATCAGCCCACGATCGAAGAACAAATTCGAACGAGAAGGCTACGATGGTTCGGACACGTATGCAGAATGGAAACAAACCGACTTCCGCGCAGATTGTTATGGAGAGAGCGCCCTGCACTGTGGAAGGTTGAAAGAGCAGCCCCGAAAAAGACGTGGTTGAAGCAAGTCGAGGCGGATCTGAAGTCCCAACGGTGCAGTGTCCTTAATGCTAGATTAATTGCTGCGAACCGTACTGAATGGAAGCGTATCGTTCAGGCCACAAGAGCTCCTATGGCACCTACAGCAGTGTACTGGTTGAGAGGTCATCCTGCTCCGCCAGCCGCCAGCTAACGGGATGAGTGAGTGAGTGAGTGAGATTCAACTCCAGAAGTTCATAGAAAATTGCATAATTCCACTACAAAATATCTCACTATGAACTGATCAGACGGTCATGATTGCAGACATCTGTGATGTTTTGACATGTGTTCAATGTGAATTTTAGAAAGAAAAACGTATTTTTCAACAAAATACCGGAATTCAAAAGAATTTCTACACATATCGCTGCATTTGCCTGACTGAGAGGAACACGAAAACTCTCTGAAAATCTAATTTCGTCAAATTTCACGTGAGTTATGGCGACGCGGCGCTTTGTGAGCACAAAAAACGCCGCAAAACGCCGTTTTTGCAAAAAAAACATGCGCGGTACTGTAGTGTGGACGGCCTCTATTTTCAACCCATGCTTGTAGAACTTACGGACGCTTCGACAGTACAAACGGTTTATTCAAAGCTTGGAAATGAAGTGAAGAGAAGTCCAGTCATTGGTAGATCGACCGAAGGCATCGTCCGCGTGTGAAGTTGTGCTACTCTTTCGCCATCTAGGATCCATATTTCGCCAGAATGGAGTCATCACCTTCCTTTTCGATCTAATAGGTTTCTAACAAAAAAAAAGTTGAATTAGAGTCAGTTTCAAGTGTTAAAAGTAAACATTAACTATGTACTGCTAGCAGTAGTCTAGAAATCTCTCTAACGTTACGCTATAAATAATTTCTTGTGGTGACTGTCCTTCTACAATAGATAGCGCACCAGAGAACGAGCAGCTCAGTTGTTGAGTTGCTGCATTGACGTCTATGCCATCCAGTTTTTACCTTGGACCCGCATTCCACATGTGTGATAACGGTGACTTGTAGGTCTTTTCTATTCCTTTCATCCTGGCCAGCGTCATGCCATTATATCTCCTGACGCTTTGAAGCACCGCGCTGCATATCCTTTCGTCTTGTCACATTTGTACGTATTTAGTAAGTCACAAAAGTCGAATATGCTATATACATTCTTCTTTTTTCTCGTCTCTGACATTATTACCAGCACCTATCTTTTGCCCTCTATGGTTTGTAACCAGGGATGTGCGCAATAGAAATTTTGCAAGTCGGTAGTCGTTAGTCGTTCAACCGGCCAAAACCCTAGGCTTTGAAAATGAACACAGTTGAGGCCGAAAAATCCTCATGAGTAGAAAGAGGAGAAAAGCATCAAAAGATGTATGCTTTCCAAAACATTCATTGCCACTAGACACACCAAACATCCATCGTTGTACAGCCCATCTTGAACTGTAAACCTACATATACAAAATTGCAAATATGAATGAAAGCCTAATATTCGAGATTGTGTGTTTGTCGATTTTCGTCCTTTGTTTAGGGAGGAAATAAGAAGGAAAAAGAAAAATAAGACCCAGGATTATTTATGTGTGAGTGGACATACTTTGCCGAAACTCAATCCTTGACCATTCGTTGTTCATCCAGGGGCCCATCAATGATAAGCCCGTGGTTTCAATGTTTTACCCTGGACTTTCTGCACTCCTCAGTGCTCTAGGTACATGCATTTTCTGCTATCTCTTCATCCTTAAACCATGTTTTTAGCTTACACAAGATGCTGAGTTGATCGAAAAACGCTTGGCTCCGGGCGGGATCGAACCAGCATATTTGTTCCCTGCTGGTTCGATCTCGCCCGAAGCCAAGCGTTTTGTGATCAAATCAGTACGTTGTGTGAACATACCACTACGTGCACTGCGACGTCAAACTGCAGTTACGGCAAAAAACATAAAAAAATCATGTTTTTAGCGTTGATTAATCCGAAAATTTAATCCAGGGGGGGGATTTCGACATGAAAATCGACTCGCTCATTTCTGGTGGTTTCTTCACGAAGTTTGATTGGTTGATCAAAGGTGATGCGTTCCAAAGCTTTGTACAATACATGACATGCATTGCGGAAATTCGTCTGCAAGTTTTAGCGTCCAAGGTGAATTATTTCTTGAGAATAAATACACTATTAGAGTTTCTCCGCCATTCGTCATTTTTTGTGCCTGAAAACAAAAATATCGTCTCTGCCGCCAGTAAGTCGTGTAAATAGTGCAAGTGAAGGTGTGGGAAGTGCAAATATTTGACTTTGACTCTGTCAACTAACTGAAGAATTACTTCTGGAAGCCGCCCAGGTTTTTCTCAGCGATGACATCAATGCTTCTCTTATCTTAATCCGTCGATTCTCACACTTTTCTCGCCTCTTGACGTACCAACTCATAGTTGTGCAGTTCTGACTATAGACATTCGAGATTTCGCTTTCCTACCTTGTTCAAAGTATGACCATATAATTCCTTATGTGTTTATTAGAGTTGTAATGGCAAAAGTATCGTATTTTTTTTCGCTGCTTCAATTCTTCTCCTTTTACCCGCTGATTTCTACATTTAGAAAAAATTTGGAATTTTCGAAGAAATAAAGAAAAGGACTCGTTCAATGTCAAAACTGAAAAATCACCGGGGTTGTCAAGGTAGCAACCCTGTTCTGTCTTCTACTTATTTTGCGGATATTCTCGTTTTCTGTGGAACCCTTATTTCATATTGCGGAAGTAAAATACAACTCCCTAGTTCGCACCGGCGTTCTGACTGAGGGGGACGAACCTTCTGTAGATTTAAAATAGTTCCACATCTTCATCCAGAAAACACGTCGACAGGCGTCATGATCTGCATGAGTTGAACACAAAGTGCTTGGCTTGATAGCTGTCCGAACTGATAAAATATCTCTTACTCTTCTCCATATGTGTTTTCGTTTTCGCCTTCTATGTAATTTGCTTGCTGAGTTTTTTTTTTCAACGAAATTACTTCTTCCTTGGAAATCACTTGCTAAGCTCTGGTACAGCCGTAGTGACCTGTTGATTTCGATTATCATCAGCAGCGGAGCTGTGGGCCTCGGTGAAATATAACTAGTGATAAGGAGGTTTCGACGAAAAAGCCACCGCTCCGCGCTGTGATAACCGAAAACATGAGTTCACTTGGAATGAAACAGAGTCCACGTGTTGCAATGCGATTCGTGGATAGGGGGTGATCATCTCGTGGTGCCAAACAGTGAGAAGGGCGGGCAGATTAGGGAAGAGCCAAGTAGCTCTATTGGTCGCCAAAGTGACGTCGACCAATCGCAGTGACAGCCCTCCTTCTGATCTGCCCGCCCTCCTCACTGTTTGGCGCCGCGAGACGACCACACGGTCACCCCTCCTCTACCGCGATTGTGCATATGACGATTTGCTCAAGTCATGGAAACAACTGTCCGGATTTTTGTATTCCTTTGTTTTCAGATATGATTGATAGAATTTTGGATCATGTATATTTATCGGGTGCAAAGGATGTTCTTTCTGGTTATCCTCTTACAAAGAATGAGGTGAGATATTGTTTTTCGATCGGTCTCCGATTTTACGCGTGGAAGAGCGTTTATGAGAAAATAGCGAGCTTGTGCATTATGAAAGTTCCAGGAAAAAGGTTCGTTGTGTAGTGGAAATTTCTGAATCGCCTAAGCCCGGCTATTACAATTGAAAACGCATTTCTTCTTAAAGGCAGTGTTCACGATAGTTTTCAATTTTGAGATTATTCGCAAAATCGAGCAAAATCGATTAATTGCCCCCCGGGTAGAACTAAAATGACGGAGAAACTGAGAAAAACGAACCAGAAGGGCACCAAATCCTTTACTCTCACCCCGCCATTTTACTCTCACAGGAACTGTTCGTTGTGACAATGAAATATTTTGTGGACCCGTCCTTTGTCATTTTCTGCTTTCTGTTGCTCCGTCCTTTCCTTCGGACCCTAACTAATACTGTTTTGCATAAAATGTTTTGTTCATTTTCGACTGACCCCATTTTCACCGGTCAGAACCACCGTGAGCATGTTCATCCAACGGACAACTAGTCCAGGCCAGAGAAAAATGTAACTGAAATACGACGTTTTAATGCGTTTCTCGCCGCTTCTTCGTAATTTCGGTAACACTTGGAGGCCAACACATTGCTTTATGCGAAAAACTCGGAAATGAAAACCATGGTGAGCACTGCCTTTAAGTTAAGGAAGTAGAATTCCGTTCGTAGGATATGGTCAGAAGGCACGAGAGAGCGAGTTCTCGCGTCTTTTTCGTCTCATCTCATTAACTCACTTCAAACTCAACTTTGGGCGAAATTACGGTGATATTAAACATCCTAGCGTTTAGGGCTACCCAATGGTACTGCGTTCGTTTGATCTCGCTCTGAACTGAAGACGTTCGGGAATCGGCCCGATATAGATTTAATTTTTTTTCTTGAGGAAACAAGCCACGTACCTAACCATATACATGTACTCAGAAAAATGAAAACAAGTTACTTGTAACATAAAAGGCCGAAAACAAGATACTTGTAACATATCTGAGCCCATGTACCAAGAGTTACTTTGCGACTTATCTCCAGGTTCATTTAAGTTACATGTAACATATCGGCAGGATACTGCGTGCGGTACGCCTTCCCGATATGTTACATGTAACTCAAATGACTTGAGATAAGTCGCAAGTAACTACATCAGCTTAGATATGTTACATAAGTAACTTGTTCTCGATTTCCGAGAGGATCACTGCGTGCAGTGCGCCTCCGTTATGTTGCATGTAACTTAAATGGCACAATATAAGTCGCAAGTACAGTACCGAGCATATTTTTTGCAAAAAAGCGTTTTGCGGCGTTTTTTGCGCTCATAAAAGCGCCGCATCGCTATATCTCACTTCGAGAACAGACGGAATGAGTTTTTCAGGTAGGTTTTCGTGTTCCTCTCAGTGAGGCGAATGTAATGGTAATGTGTAGAAAGTCTTTTTTCGACTCCGGTATCCTATCAGAAAAATGTGGTATTTCCTTCACTGAAATTTAGATTGACCGTTGGTCAAAACATGAGAAATTTCTGCTGTCACTGACCGTCTGATCAGTTCATAACGAGAGGATTTTTGTGGGTGCAAATATGCATTTTTGATGCTTTTGTAGAGTTGAATATTTTATTTTGTACACTACCGTATAGGACTGGAATGAAAGAAAAAATGACTTCGGAATGGGAATTGGACCACTTTGAAGCACGTTATGGCGATGCGGCACTTTGTGAGCCTGCAAAAACGCCGCAAAACGCTTTATTTGCAAAAAATCTGCGCGGTACTGTAACTTAAATTGGCCAAAAGATATTTCCAAGGTTGATGTATGACTTGCACTCGCGGGGTCAGGCTTACGACTGGCGTTGTTGTTGCTGATTCCAATTACCCAAGTTTGAGCTACTTCTCAGAAAAAATCCAAAACAAGTTAGCATTGTTTATTTAAATGTAACTTAAACTTGAATGTCTCCAAGTAGCTTACATTTATATTACATCCTTAACATACATTTATATTACATGTAACTTAAATTTATATTGGATGTACAGGTTACGCTCATGTTACATATGACCTACATTTATATTCTCACTATGGGTGGCCATCACGTGACGCGGACAACACGCGACACAGAGGGCGCGTCTCGGGGAACCACACACTAAGCAAAATGCTGTGCGGGGCTTTCACTGCTGATGTGGGGGTCAAGTACATCAAACCTGGGCAAAGAATCAACAGCAACGCGCCAGTCGCCAAACTGACTCCGCGAGTACATCGTACATCCCCTTGGAAACATCTTCTCGGCCGATTTAAGT